>JAVDBV010047699.1:0-52282 GCA_032619315.1 Piper longum
AGTTTTCGTATTTTCAGTGAGAGATGGAAAGAGGGAGGTGGCCATGGCTTCAGACAAGGCATGTGTTCATCTTCGGGTTGATGTTGGGAAGGACCCACTTCATCCCGAGGGATCTTGCTAACTCCACATTTGAGTTCCTCACACCCGGAGAACGTGGAGGTTTACGGGTACTGTTTAGTAGAGCGCATGTCATGACTTGTGGTTCAAAGGGTACTGAAGGCGACTGCCTGAGAGTACTCGGCCTTCGGCTCAAGGCTAGGAGTAATATGGAGGACATAGAGGGCTGAGATGAACGAGAATGAGATTTGATGCAAGACGCAATAGATGAGATGATTAAGAAAAGAGAATGAGATGGATGGGGGACGCTGCCGCTCGAGGGCGACAGCTCCTGTTAGTGCCCTTGTGAGAGTTCTTGAGGAAGTATATAATGTTTTACATCGGGTCCCTCAGGAGTACCAGTATAACCTAAATTCTATCCTTCTCTGATCCTCTATATTTCTCTTGGCCTCGAGCACGAAGATCGAGTATTCTCAGGCAGTCGCCCCTTTGAACAACATGTCCAGTGGTGTGCTGTACTAAACAATATTTGTAAACCATACATTTCTCCGGGTGTGAGGAACTCAAAATGCGGGTTGTCAAGATCCCTTGGAAATTAAGCAGCCCTCTTACTAATCTAGAACCCACTATGACTAGCACATGCACCCTCTTATGATACGTACGAGTCATTTTCTTCATCTCTCGTCTTACTAAAAACTTGATAAAAATTGTATATAGGCCTAGGAAGGGATTTAATATTTTAGGCCCGAAGGCAACTTGCGGTGGATCTTATTTTTGAAATCAACCTCGAGGGATCTCATCCTTAAGGGTTATTAATTCCGAAAACTAGTTCGTTAAAATGACTCATGTTAAGTGGGGTTTGATAAATCACTACTTAACATGTCCTGCAACATATAATCCAAGGCAACAATAGAATAGATCGACAATCAAGAGTACAAGTTCTAAAAAGACTTGGTAGAAGCTCTAAACGTGGTATCGCGCCTATGCAGTGAGCTCCTACACAAACAGGACTAAATTCTAAAGCCCATGTACTCCCATATGATGCATGAATGTCATGATGGATAAATCAAATAACAATAGGACAATCATGCATATCCTTATCAATAGAACAAATCCTAATAATTATGTCATATAAATCTCTATTCCTAGGTGATCATATCATCAACATCACAAATTTGTTAATATGTAATTTAAACATATCAATTAACTAAATACAAATCATAATTTTTGATAATCTAGTTAATACTCAATCATAACAATTTAATCATTAGAACTAAATGCATAATTCATGAGTCTAATTATCTAACATTAAGTAATAGCAATTATTGACAAGCAGGTATTTTTAATTAACTAATCAAATAATTTTCATAATTATAACAACATAATTTTAAAACCCTAAAATTAGTTTACAATCAAATTTATGAATATGACCAAGATGATGCACATACTAATGATGGTCAATCATAAAAAAATATGAAATAAAAATTAAATCTTTATAACTAAGTAGATGATTATGCATCGATAACGTGGTAACGGCGGTGAGGGCAGTGATTGCCAGTGCCATGATGAGGGAGACGGCAGCTATCGCTGCCTTCCCAAGGGCGGCACTGAGAAGGGTAAGGGTAGTTCGACGTGGTCAGAGCACTACTGGCCGGTGCCGGCGGCGACAATGGGTTGTGGCCGGCTAAGGTGGATAGCTCAAGGAAGTGGTGTCGGCTAGGGAGAGGGGATGAGGGCTAGGGATGGTTGAGATTGGCTGAGGGGAAGGGGTTGTGTGGCCGGGGTGGCGCTAGTCGCAGTGACAATGCATGCAAGCGGCGGCCCTATTTTTAGCATGGGTTTTCGTGCATGTCGTCGCACAGGTCGGGGAAAAGTTTGGAAGGATGAGGGAAGGGCTGGGGAGGGTCTCCGGAGGTCGTCCCTGGCGTTGGTGGCTGGCATCGATGCCTGCAAAGCAGCGGCAGGCAACCATGTGTGGAAAACAAAGAGAAGGGAATGAGGAAGAAAAGGAAAAGGGAAGGGGGTGAGGGCGTTGACGACAAAGGGAGGTCGCTAGGGGTGGTCGCGGTGACAGGCGTAGGTGGGGGAAAAAAACAACTATTGGCAGTGTGTGGAGGAGAAGACCAATCGGGAGAGAAGAAGAAGGTGAGTCGGGGGCGGTTGTGTAAATAAAACTTGACTCGCTCTTGACCCGAGTCAATAATAATACTTAAATTCTAAAAACATATAAAATAAATACGATAAAATATAATAAAATAAAATAAAATAGCATGTTCTAAATTTACTAACCCATCCAAAATCCTATCTCACACATCCCAATCGCGGTAAATGGCATAAGTCTAATTTTTAGAGTCTAATGCTTGAAATAAAATAAATCTAGCATACTGTCGTATATTCTAAGAATTCATTTTCTTGTTGTGTTACTGACATTATCATCATACACTCAAGTATAGTTAACCCTCATGACTAATAGCACACAACCAGCATTAGCTCAGCACACGTGTTCTGAAACTGAATCAACTCGGACCGACAGCTAAATAGATTGATTCGTGAGTATAAAACCTTGACTCTAGTCACAGGTTTTACATTACCCCTCACTACCAGCGTCGCCGCATTCGCCTTGGCGATGATGTTTTACACCCGATTTTTGCCGCCACCGCCTCCCTTTCAAGCCATTTTTCGGTGCTGGTAAGTCACTTATGGCCAATCCGACCACCCACACAGCTTCATCTTGTTGAGGCCGACATTTTGAGTCCTCCTATGACCATCGTCGTGGCCGCTGCCTGCCCCGTTGGACCTATATACTGTCTTTCGCGTTCACCAGCCCAAGTCCTGTTTACCCATTCATATCCGTAGTCATGCCCAAGCCCGTGTCCATGTCCAGCTACCCGGCTCAGCATTGTTGCTTGACTCGACTGAGTCAACTCAACTTGACTTTGTCGACTCCCCTAGGTTGGCTCAGTTTGCCATTTTTAGCTGGTTTCAATCGTTTTTTGACTGATTTTGTTATTTTGAAAACCTCTACATTAGTTTAGATACATATTCATCTTATTTAGTATATTTTGATATTATGAGTGTTTATTATTTATTATTTATTATTATTATTATTTATTTCTTTTTATTTCTATGTTTGTTGTATATGATGGAATGTTTATGTAATTGTTTGTTATTATTATTGATATATTTACTTATTAATATTAATCTTATTCACATTTACAAAACTTTATTTATTTATTTATTTATTTATTTATTTATTTAGCTATTTGTTCGTTGCGTTTATGTTATTATTTATTTGTATTTAATTACGTATTCTATATTGGTTATTATTATTATTCATGATTAATTAATAATAACTAATTATTTATTTATTGAAAGATTATGTATTTATTATTTAATTATTTATATATTTATTATGATATTTACTTGTATTTAGCCGTGTACTCATATAATATAATAATATTATTATTTTATGATTATAGTATTATTATTGTCATGTATTTATTATTTATCTATTTATTCATGAGTGTATTTAGTTGTAGGTTTATTTAGTATTTTTTATATTAGGATGTATTGATAATGTGAGCACACACCACAAACATACATCATATAAAGATGTCAGCATTCTACTTAACAATGGGTTTCAATGTAGGTTTTAAAGTATGAGCTCACCGTATATGAGATGTCACGTTTGATTTGATTTGATTTCCGTTAGGACTCTTCTCACTGTTTATCCTTATATTCTATTGCTGATTTGATTTGATTGGATTTTAGTTAGGACGCTTCTCATTTTTTATCGTTATATTCTATTTCTTATTTGATTTTCAGATCACAAGACGCATTAAGTAGTTGTTTTATCAGACCCCACCTAATATGGGACATTTAGACGTATTTTACTTCTGTATTTAATAACTATCGAAGATGAGACCACTCGAGTCTGATTTCGAAAACAAGATCCACAGCATGTTGCCTTCGGGCCTATTATATAAATCCATTCGAAGACATATATATGATTTTCTTAAGTTTTTCAGTGAGATGTGAGATAGGGGAAAGCCGACATGTGCATCTTGAAATAGGGCGCTTGTTAGTCAAAGTGGGCTATGGATTTTGTGAGCATCCATTCTATTCTCAAGGAATCCTACAACTATACATTTGAGTTCCTCAAACTCAGAGAAGTGTGGAGGTTTACTAGTACTGCAATGGAGCGCATGTCTAGACTTATGGTTTCACATGTTACCAAGGCATATGCCTGAGAGTATTCGTCCTGTATACTTAGGATCAGGAGTTATATAGTGGATGTAGAGGGTTAAAAGAAAAGAAATTGATGTTCCCATGCAAAGGATATTTTTTAAAATTAATGAAACATGAGATGAGTAAAAAAGGGGATGCTATTTTGTGGGGTTAACGATTCCTAATTAATACACTTATGAGAAATTCTGTAAAAGAATATATAAATGTTTTCATTTAATAAGAGGGTAAACTATCTTATGCCAGTTTAACTATTAGTTATTTCAGGACAAGTAACACTTGTTAGTGATATTTTATATATATATATAGGTTTCGTGATTCTAAATCAATTTTGGTAGGAGGATATATAAACGCGACACAAACTTGAGCTCAGCATAGTTATTTTCTTCCATACTTGTATTTTTATTTGATGAGTTTTCATATATATTTAGTGATATCTTCTATTCTTTTGATGCCAAACGAGTTACTTTGATCTATATTATTGATCAAGTCTTATAGACTATCTGCTTTAAACATGACTTGATTCAATCACGATATTTCCAATCTAGTTCTAAAGACCCATAGGCCAACCATATATTGGTTTGAGGTACGGTCAGACCAATATATTTATTTGGGCTATGGAGATTTAAGTTTTTTTTTTGGGATCCTTAGACCAAGTCAATTAAGTGAAGAGTTATCTTATTGTATCAATATTCCTCATCTCGTAAAAAAATAGGATCTCCACGTTCTTCCCCGGTGGTTTTTGTTTTTTCTCAAATATATATATTTTCTAAAACCGAGACTTCTAGAGATTTTTTGGGGTGAAAAATTTTCTCACTTGATCTTTGATTGACTTGGAAACTGTGGGGTTGGTCCGAGGGGGTAGGAACATCTCTGTCCCAAATAGGTACTTGTGCTATTTAATGAACGTATAATGATCGTGTTCAATTTTTAGGTTTTATACATGGAGAAGAATATGGTATGCTTCGTGTTCTCAATTTAGTTCTTATAAATCAGTTCCTTGTTTCATCAAGGTTATTTACTGCTTTTATTATTTATTAGTCGTTGAATGTTCATTCTAGTGTATGTCCGAATTTTTCCTGATGCATATATCAAATTTCTTTGATGTTTATTTTGGGTTTTAACAATGACGTTAACCATGATATATGAAGAGTCATTGTTTTATCCCGTCCAATCATTGCTAGTACATATATATCATGTTATTTAATTGTTATATATTAAAAACTTAATCTGCAGATATGCAGGCCTCAATTTGTAAGTTTATTTATTTCCCACATTATCTATTTATCTCTTTTATTTGTTCATACGTATTTTGGATTGGTGTTGATTATTTTTTCTTATCAAGACATTGCATGGAATGTAATATATGTAAGTGGTCTGTTATGTTTTTGTCTCTTCTGGGTTCTTGTGGCCGGTCAAGTTCCAACAGAGGCTACACCGTTGGCCGGAAATTGAGGACCTAAGTGGTCATCCAGCTCACGGCAGCAGTTGGTGGGCCGCAACTGTTCTCCGCCACCGGAACCTCCGCTGCCACCGTCCTGAACACCGTCGTGGCAGCCATGTCACTATGGATCATTTCCCGCAGGTTCCCGCCATCGTCGTGGCCGGGATCGCCGTCAGTGACCTAACGATCTTTTCCCGCCCCTCCTTTTAGGGCCAATTCCGGCTGATCAGACCCCAAATCGCAGGCGCTAATACCACCATTGAGATCACCTTCACCGACTCTACTAACCGGGGACCCTCGCCGGACCCAATTGCCCGTCGACCGCTGTTGTCGCCGCCGGAGTTTTCCACCTTTTGGGCCCAATTCCGACTGACCACAGTCATTGCACCTACCGCTGACCACGCCAGAACCTTCACTATCGCCAGCTCCGTTGATCCTGACCCCTTTTCGGTGCTTTCTCGCCTCCGTTCACCGGGATCCCTCGATTCTGTTGGGATTAACCAGAAAAAACCAAATACAAATCCTCTATTTCAACATATAAAGATGAGAAGTTTCAAATAAATAGAGAAATTAGAAAATTTATTTTTACTTGAAAAACCTTAAATTTGGGGAAAAAACCACCGGGCAAATGGCCAAATCAAATCACTATATCACAATTTTGATACAGAATATATTCACAGGAGAACAAACTCTTCAATACTAATTTACTGTACTTTTTACAAAATTGGTATGAGATGAAAAAAAAAATGAAGAATTACGGATTATAAATATAAGAACTTGGTGAAGTTACCATTGACGATTGTAAACAAATCTCAACAAAACATTCACCTTTCTTCAATCCACACAATTTTCTTTCTCCTTTTGCGGCAATATTTTTTCTCAAAAATCAAAAAAACCCAAAAACCAACGAAGAAAAGCGTCATAAGTTACTTTTATTCCTTTCAATAAACAAAATCTGTAAATCTAAATTTTTACCCAAAATAGGGTTAGAATTTCATATATTTATAGAGGAGGGACAACCCAACAGATCCTACGACCGTCACTGACGAGCCCATTACAACTCGATTCCGGCCGACTCCATTAACCACTTGGGTCATCGTAACTGTCGCCAGATTCGCCTTAGTGAACTCCATCTCTCCCAGCCTTTCAGCCATCCACCAGGCTGCCGTCACCGGTTTCCCTCCGACGATTCGTTGGCGTTCTGCCACGGCCGAGCCCAAGGTATTGGCCGGTCACGGCTGGGTCAGTTCGACCCGTTTGTCGACCTATTTGTTTGATTGGACCGCTTCACCTCTTTTTTTGATCGTTCTCCAACGGTTGGAGGTGTACCACCTGATTCTGAACATACATTTTCACTTAGTTGAATATTTTGGTGGTGATATTTTTTATTTCCTGATTTATTAATTATTTTATTCTATTTTCTGATTATTTAATGATATTTGTGGACACTTATGGAATGAATGGTTTAGTGACCATTTTAAATTCTAAAATTTTATTTAGATTGTTTGTTATATGTTAAGCAATGTTTAATGCTTAAACTACTGTTAGAATGTTTTTCTAATTTATTGTGTTTTCTGTATTTACTAAAATTATTGTGACATATATATGTATGTTATGATTTATTTTTTACTTATTTAATAACTGATAAATAATCTGTACATTGTGCTTGCTATAATATTTAATCATAGGTTGTTTTGAGTTATTGTCATTTATTAGACTCACATTTTTTCGGATTTTGATCGGATGAATGTTTTTCCATTTATGTTTTGTATCAATTATCTTTAAATATTAGTTGTATGTGTAATATTGTGTACACCGCACAGTGTGATATTATGTGTTGCTATGAAGTTAAACTGTGAGGATTGAGTGTATATTTAAAGTTTCCCGTGAGCATTTCATAAAATATTGTGTACCAATTATTTTGTTCTAATTGATGATTTATGGATTTTCCCTCATACTTTTGAGGTGTTTCTACGTTAAGTCGTTGTGCCTTTTCGTTGTTCATTGCTTTTGATTAATTTACCTCCTCCAAACATAGCAAAGAAGTTTAGGGGTTTATTATATTAAAATCCCAATATTAGTAATATAAAAAATCATTCTCTTTTTTATGGAAAAAGGCTCTATAATGAAAGTTAGACTTCACACCAAATAATCTCCTTCAAAAAATTCATCTCCATCAATTTCTTTAAAAAAAAAGAGGGATTTTTCTTTTTTGAAGATATTTCACATCTTCTATTTATATCATAATGAACTCTTTGTAAATTATTCCCAAGACAATCTTATATATTTTACATTTTTTCTTATTTACCAAATGAAGGCTCGTTATATTATATGTTGGAGAAAAAGTTTAACCACTAATTTCTACAGCTTTGGTAACCAAAACCCTTATTAAGATTTTGTATTAATTTTTAAATCACTGTCAATTATCAGCTTTAATTTCTCGTCAAAAGTCATTCGATTAATAAGGCATCTGGTTGAGCTCATAATAGGCTACTTTATATATTTTTGTATTAATATTAGCAACATTATTAATCTTTGGCATGGGTGATATTTTCGATTACACAAAAAGAGGTAAAAATTAACAATGGATGCCTGCAAAGAATTTTGCTGAGATGGGATGATAAAATAGTCCGTATAGACGCATGTATACCAATTGATTCTTAATATTATCGATCATTTGCAGTCGTCGACAGATTAATCCTAAGATCACCGGAAAAATTCAACATAAAGAATCAAAACAATTAATTTTCTCCAATCTAATAGTTGAATATATGAATCGCCCATAATGGTCGAAATTTCAAATACGAGACTCATCGATGATCATATACATTGATATACAATTCTTCTTCGCTTAAAATTTTTGGTATCAATCCTAAAACAAGCCAGAACTCAATTTAACATATACCATACGTAGATCACAAGCATCGTGTGTATATATCTAAAACATATTATGCATGAAGCAGGTGACGAGAACAGAAGTTAATTATTCATAGAATACAACCCATACCGTGTTTGTTACATACAATACATTACAATCCATGCGTTGATTCACAGTACAGAGAAACCCATCCAACCTTGCTAGCGACAACAAAAGCATATCAATACCGATTAACAACGTTTTTTTTCTTCCGACGATGATGATCTTCTTCGAGATGGGGATTTAACTAGCGAGTTTCTTGACCTTGTACCAGCCTTTCTTGCATGAGTTCCCCACGATCCGCATCCCCTTCTTGAAGAAGGACTTCAACCCCATCGCCCGCTCCTTCAACTGCACATCAAATCCTGCCATGGAAGGCGTCAAGAGTCTCGGAGAGAGGAGGGGAGGCAAGAGAGGGATGTTGCCCAGATCCCCTTTTCTCCGATATAAGTCAAGGGTAAATTAGAATAGGAAAGAAAGATTGGAATTAGCTGGAAACAGCCTGTGGCCTAACAAAGTAAAGGTTGATTGAATTTTGACAAAAAATTAGGGGTGGTTTGATTGCCTATCTTTATCGCATGATAATGGCAACCGTCAAACCGAAAGATTTCGTTCGTTCGTTGCAAAACTAGTGGTATATTCTACGTGCTTGTAAGTGTTGCGTTGAATATGAGGTGGGAAATTCGGGGTCTCTGAAAATTTCCTCGGTTCAAATGGTATAGACCATGTTAGCTGATCTCACAGATAAGGATTAGTATTGTGATGTGATATAGTCACCTTTCTTTGAAAAATGACCATCTCATGATAATCACGAGGCCCTCAATTAGAACCATGGCAGTCAACACGCCCCATTATTTTTTTCCAGTACCCTCCAACTGAATTCGATGGAGTACGTGTGTAAACAAAATAAACGAATGTAACGCACCAGCGGACAATTTATGTTTGATGTATGCATGATTCATGGAGAAGTTCCACCTTCACAACCACTCTACTGTCTACACTGTGATTTCTTATGACCACATTGCCTTTCCAACCAGACAGTCGGAGAGGTTCAAAAAAGAATCGACATGGCTCCACAATAACTCTACATTTCCATGGTTGGGTAGCACGTAAGCCAGATAAACACGTCAGTTTTTAAATATCATTTGTTTGACAACAATTATGTACAAATACATCAACAGAGAGTTCTTCAAAGTTGGTAATCAAACTTCATGGCATTGGCTAAACCGAGGAGCTTCGTCCAACAAAGTTGTCTACAAAGAAAAAGCAGAGTTAGAATGTGCATTCACGGTCACTTGAAGATAGAGCAAGAATAGGACGTACAATGTGTTTTACCAATTTTGTAGCTAGCCAATGATGAAATTATTTTGCCAGGATTTGAATTCCACAAGCAGCTGGAGCATGATTGCCATCACTATAGACAAGGTTCCCTCTCACAACTGTTGCCATCACCTTTCCTGAAAGCTTCTTCCCCATGAAAGCTGAAATATTCTGTAGCCAACATATAGAAAATATAATCCAACGCAACCAATGCTTCAGTCCAATATCAATCAGATGAGAAGAATTACAAAAAGTATAATCCAACAGAACGATACAATCACCATTTCAACAAAATGAAGAAAATTACAAGATGTTTGTGGTGCACAGGATGGTTGGTGAAACTCGGCATCCGGTTCCCACACTACAATATCAGCAAAATTACCTTTCAATATGGCTCCCTGCATTTATACAGTCAAAATCAAATTGACAGATTAAATGACCAAAACAATAAAAACATTATACTTCACAAAATAAAACAAAGTTAAATTTCCTTTTTGTAAAAAAAAATCGTCATACCAAATAAATTATAATGTACAAGTCCAAGAAAAGGTTTTAATTCTTACCTTCAGCTCTTGTCCAGCAAGCTTTGCTGGCCTCGCACTCCACCGTGAAGCTAACTGGTTTAGCGTCGCTCCATATTGCCTCCCATAATACCAAGTGACAGGCAAAACAAATTGTAAAGAAGATATTCCACCCCAAGCCTTTAAAAAGTTGCCTTCGTCAAAAAGCTTAAGCTCTGGCACGAGGGGGAATGGTCGGAGCTTAGCATATTAATGTGCCCATCCTAAAATAACAGTGAATATAAGCAGTTGACAATATCTTTTTAGCTATAAGCAAGAAAATGCACAAACATATGAACTCAAAAAAGTTTACCAACAAAGCCTCCCATAACATTTACTATTGTGTGCATCACGTATAGGTGGGGAACATTTGAAGCGAGTATCTCCATCAGGAATTTCTTCGGCTGAAAATGCTAAGTAATGGGGGCAGGTCTCTACAGTGATACTGGCCCCAGAGTCCTTGGCACCCTGCATAACATATAAAAATGCTAAACGTTTTACTTCAATTACAAACTATAAAGAATCAACCATTTTATGTAATAAACGGTCAATGGCAGAAGATATTAAACCTTTAGAAGATGTAGTGAAGCTCTCGCATCCGATAAACGAACTACATGAAGATGAGATCCCTCTGCACTACCACTTGGTTTCGTGTCTTCTCCTGCACTAACAGGCTCCTTGATGGCTGCTTCTTCCCTTGTTTTAACAATAAATGAGTACAGAGAACGAACGGGTAGATAAGAAATTCATTGAGAAACTCGCACACAGTACACTGATGCGAATCATTTGAGAACAGAGTTATATTCCCAAAGTTTAGAAATGTTAAAATAGAAAAGATAATTTAATTTTCTTATAAGTCAGATATATGCTACGGGTTTCTCACAAAGAAGGAGGCCTAGTTCTCAGATATGTAGAGTAAGCCCGAGGGTCATTATGACCATCATCTAATTCAGAAGTAGTCTCAGAATCAAGTCGAAGCTCTGCATGTACAAGAAGAGGCCTTTTGTATTTTGCTAACGCGTGTAATCCTTCCTGTTAGTTATGATCAAAATTAAAAACTCAGACTGAAAGAAATAATGGCAATTTCATTAAGTTCTTTAGGTTTAAATTTTCATGTCACAGATGAAAGTTTCATTAGATCATGACAACTTAGTTTATCATCTGAATGGAATGTTTTAACTCTATATCTTCTCTTCTCTGAGGATGTGTAGCGAGTGCTAAACAATGTTTTACTTGTCGGGTTTTATCTATTTGAGATGCCATCTTTGGTGCATCACTGCTTGTTTAATTCATCCGGAAGGCATCACTAGTAAATCTTATTTGGTCGGTGGACTTTAGTATTGTTTAATTTATGCTTTTTAGATAGAGGAAAAGAAGCAAGCTGCTGCTGATTGCTTATTTCATTACTCGATGTTTGCTATGGCTTGCGTTGGGGAAGGAATACGACCGGCCGATTTAAGATTGCACCTGATGAAGGTTGGTTATTGCAATTGCCAGCATATTTATTAGCTTGTTTTTCTGATGATTATTGAATCTTAATTGGGAGGGACGCAATTTGTAGTTTTTAATGGCTCAAGGAGATGCTTAACTTGTTTGGATGTACAGCACATATGTATCTTTAATTGCACCAACTTTAGGACTTCTGTAGTCGCTTTAGATGGATAAGTGTACCATGTTTAACCTAATCTGCCTAGTACTGTAGTCTTTTTTTTTTGTTTAGTTTTTAAAAAAAAAAAAATTTGATAAACATATGTTCTGTTTTTCAGGAGATCTCTGGCATGCGTAGTACCTTGAAGAGAGACACTCGTAGAGTAGTTTCTGATAAAGCAGGTGAACCGTCAAGCTCTGGTGCAATGAGAAAGGATAAGACGGACATCTCTCTCATCCAACGCAGCAGTGACAAAATGAACTTTGATCTTTCAACATCCTTTGGTGTCCTCTAATAATATCATAGATGGACTATTGGACGATATATTTTTTTAGTGTCATCTTGACGATGTTAATGATTTTGATTTTTTTTTTTTTGGGTACGGAGCTTTCCACGGACATAATGGTAAGACACCAACTATATGAGTTGAACATACACACTTCTCCGTTTGTATTCCACGTTCATTAAATAATAATAGTTAGTTCATTAGAACTTTTACCTTCCTATACTGCAGGGAAAGATGAATAAGATTTACCCTTCATCGTTCCCCATTGTAATTCAACTTTCTGGTTGTGGATGGACTTGGTCGAGTCATCTGGATTGGCCCAGAAAGGAAGACAAGGGGTTCATGCCGAGAACCGAAAACACTCCTGAATGAAGCATTTACAAGAGAATCCGCAAGTATCAACACAAGAGTAATGTGCTTATTATATTAATAATAATAATAATAATAATAAGCTTCCAATTGACTACCCCGCGATGGGCCCTGATTTTACATGCTGAGATTAACCTATAGTTGTGTGGTTACTCTAAAACCCCGCAAGCAGCAAGGATGAACTGATATTACTGTTTAAAGCCCAATTAAATTTGATTTAATTCAATAACGGATTCAAAAAAATTCAATTTAATAGATATTAAATGAGTCAAACATGGCCTTGTACTTAACACACGTGATACTTTATATAAAGAACAAAATTTTTAGTCAAATTTATCTTAATTTTTTTTATACAAATTTAATTCAATTATAAAAAATTCATATATGTTAAAAATTTTAAATAAAAATATACATAATAAAATTATCTTTTACACATAATTATATCAAAATTAAAATATTTTAATTATAAATTAAATTTTGGCATATATTTTACCCAAAAATAACTATCAATAAATACAAATTTCGGTCAAACTCAAATTGACTTAAACTCATAACCAATTGAGCCAAACTTGATCTCATCGAATCTCAGCTCGACATGCCAGAGATGAGCACCCCTACTTCCAGGTAACATCAATATCTAAGGATCATGCATGATCAAAGACTCAGAAGAGAACCCCTCTCTCGGGCTTTAAGAAATGATCCTTCCGTTTTGTAAAACTTGGGCAAACAGCAAGATTGTGTGGATTTAACTTTACAGAACCCATTTATTTACAGCGGTCACCTCCTTTCAACAATTTACAGAAGGCTTTCCTTTCGCTCCTAGGTGGTCATTGCTGCTCTCTTACAAATGCAGCTCCAGAGCAGCAACTAGAAGCATACTAAAAACTAAACCCTAGCACTAAATCAATAAGCCTACTTTGGTGAAGGTGTGAAGCACGGCCCTAAAATGCAGATGTGCTCATTTCACATGGGAATCATAAGCCTCAAAGACAGAATCTGGTATCACCACGGGCAGCTTATCTATGTACACAAACAACCGCCGCAGATTTTCCCTAGTCACTGTTGCAATATCAACAATTTCTCTGCTGTCCGTAAAAATCCAGAGGTCGCCTGAATTAACTCTTTTCAGCGTATCACGACAGAACGGGCAAGATTTTGATCTCGAATGCCTGCAATCCATTCATTCACCGTAAGTTACAAGCCTCAAAAAACTTCATTCAAATTCAGTAACATACAGCACCAGGAAACATCAACTAATCCTAGTCACTAATCAAAGCTGCACAATGACATATATGATATAATAGCAAAGAGAGCTTCATTTGCAGGATACAAACTCTAACTCCACTTATTCCCAACTTCGTTTTTTCCACCATAAATTCTTTTTGACAAAGACCAAGTATCAAGCCGTCATGATACCCATAAGACTTTTGCAATATTGTTAAATGCATAGAGGTGTGAATAAGTAGAAGAATCATGCACTATTTTTAGATGAAATACATGCATGAGCAATAATTCCTAACTCCTGATGGTTTAATAAACAGGAAAATGAAAACAAATATCTATATCAAAAAGCATATTCAAAGGGAGTCATAAAGCATCTCTTAACATCCAATAAAAACGAGGGAAGAGACACGTGTACTTTGTCTAGCGTGTGTAAGAGAGAGAGAGTACCATTCGCGATAGCACTTCATACACATAGCATGGCCACAATTAGGTAATACAATCTTACTGTTCACTTCCAAGCAAATCCCACATTCATCTTCCCTTTCAATATCAATCTCAGAGAATAGTCTCCTATCTTCATCATCTCTTCTCCTGTATCTCTCCATACAAGCTGCCTTCTGCCTTTTGTCTTCCATATCAGATATGCCCTTCTGGAGTTGTATTAAAGAAGGGAAGATTACACCTGGATATGACAAATGACAGTAATTTAGAACACGAAATTTTTACAATTAACCTATAATGATAGCTGCTTGGCGCACCATAGAACTCCTTAATGCTGGCTTTTCTTTCATGGACAGACATAGTTGTCGTTCCATCCACATAAACCTGAAATCCATTTATCACTTATGTAAGTTATAAACCTAGAATTGAGAATAAAATGGGGAAAAAGGCAGAAAGAAAATAAAAATGCGCGTCAAACTGATATTTGCAACTTTATATATAAGTATCCTGAGCAAGCCAAGGGAGCCAGCAAAGTGGCAATCCGTCCACTGAACAAGAAAAAGTAAAAAATGTGCTGCTGGACTGTATGACATTCTCATCTGAAGGCAGGCACCATCATATTCCCGAGGGAACTCAGAAGCCCTGCATTTTGCTCCAAAAAATTAAAAATCAGAGCATGAGTTCAAAACAAGCACATCCAAAAAATACATAGGCATTCAGGGGGTAAAAGCAATGGCAGTTAAGAGCCAAACATTCAGTACACTGCAGATAAATTTAGTTTTCCCAAAGCTAATTTGCCCTTCTCATGACATTACATTCTTGTATACTTATTAAATCAAACATTATAACTTCATCTTTCCCCCTCTAACAATAATAAACCATGATTTTCACCAGAGAGCATTTCTTCTATATATTTGTCACAGAACATTCTCAGAGATCAAACCACGTCTTAGCCAATTATATTCTTGTATATTTAGAGGGGCAATGCAGGACCGAAATGCTCCAATAGTTTTCAATTAGAAAATATGCCACTGATTAATCTATCCTTGTCCATATCGATGATCAAATTTACCAAAATATTTAATTAGGATATATAACACTTCTTTGGCTTTCAAAGATATACATTGCTCAAAATTTCATAAGGCACTGCAAAAGATGATCACTCACAAATGAGACAGGTAAGTGACAATACCGACAACTACAAAAATTATTAAAAAAAAAGGAGCAAAAACGTGCCTACATACAATCCGGACAAAGCATAAAATGGTAATAAAAACTCTCTTTTATAACCGAGAGTTGCCCAGTAAGACACATTTTTTGTTGGTTACAGATATTGAAATAGAAAAATCAATTAAATTGCAACCAATAAAGATGAGAGAGAAAACCCGTCCGGGAATCATCAAGCT
The DNA here is from genome assembly GCA_032619315.1 of Piper longum. Classification (NCBI taxonomy): domain Eukaryota; kingdom Viridiplantae; phylum Streptophyta; class Magnoliopsida; order Piperales; family Piperaceae; genus Piper; species Piper longum. The sequence continues at coordinate 15,918 of JAVDBV010047699.1, forward strand.
CACAGTCAGCAGTCTATGCACAACAGACAACCACAAATGTAAAAACCTCACCCAACAAAGGGCATGAAACATACTATACAACACACCATCCAAAAGAACAAAGCCCACTTCGGCAACAGCCAGAACTCCATTAAGTACATCATTTCTCAAAGCATAATTCACAACTACCACAACAGCAGATAAAAAGCAACAAAATTTGTCATCTCTTACAAAAAAAAAAAACATTAACAGAGAAATAAAAAGAAAAAGAAAAGAAAGGCACCTACAAGGTATTAGCATGTTGAATATCGGCCTCCAAGGCCTTGAGCGAATCCTTGAAGGACTTTCGGACAGGGTTGAGGTTCAGATACATCTCCAACCACCCCACCTCCACCCGCCACAAAAAAAAAATCAGACAAACAACCAGAACCCAAAAATTGATCGCCGCCCACCGCCCAGCAACATCGACATTAGCAACCAAAGAGCTCTAAAAATCCAAACTTTCCTCTTCTCCGCGACACAACAGCACCTCCCAATTCTGCTTTACCAACTCTCTCCCTCCCTCTTTACACCTGCTCGTACACTACTGCTATATCCAGAAAGATGAAAAGATCAGACTGTATCCATATTGTCACTTTTACCCCTGTTTATATCGCTTATTGTGTAGAAACCCTTTGTGCTTTACGAAATTAACTTCCATTCGCAGTGTCTGCCCCTCGCCAATATTCCAAAACTCGTGGGGAGGACACGATTTAACGGCCGTTACAAAACGTGATTACGTGACGTTTTGTTTTGGTATTATTACATTGTCAGAATACCAAAACAAGCAGACGAAACTTCGTTTATTATTATGTAATAAAAACTAGGCGTCGTTCCAATGATCAATAATCCTCTCTCTGTTGTTCTCATTTATTTACAGGCTCGAATAAACGTAAACATATTCCAATTTTCTGCACGCAGATCGAACCTAGAACCAAAAATTGGCTCTTCATGTTTAGCAATTGGCTAATGATAAAGCAGCGAATAAAACAGAAAACCCCTACAGGAAAGAAAGAGTAAATAATAAATTGGTGGGGGAAGCATAGCAGTTAGGAGGACTTGGGAGCGTTGGCCATGTCCACAAATATTTCCTACACACATCTTTCGGCGATTGTAGCACCTTCCTGTTTCTTGTGGTGGGATCCATCCCCGTCAAATAAAGATACGGGGGACAAGCTGATAAGGTTTGGCAGATTGGACAATCACATACACATTAGTTATTAAACCAGAAGCTCTTTCTATTTATTTATACAGTATTATATATGATATATGTTGAATCACCCGCCAACAACCACCGGAGACAAACATGAACCCAGATTAGATAAGACACTTCTAAAGTCTAAGTTCCAATCCGTCCACGGGAGGCATCCATACAAGGTCCCACCCTCTACTTAATTCAATTTTGTGGTTTGTGAAGGCATTTTGTTCCGAGAATATATTGTTGAGCTTGTACATGCATATGTTGGTCTTCCGACTGCCCAAATGAAGAGCTCAATACGCTGGTATTGACCAGAATTGATAGGTTTGAGGAGATGAATCTTGTAAAATTGTCTGCCTTGGGAATTTGGAGGACGGAACTTATCACCAACCAAGTGAAAAAAAAAGGGGGGGGGGGGGGGAACTTTTCATGCATTAAAGGAGAGAGGGCAACCGGTTGGTGGGCTGGGTCAATCATGCTCTGGCCTCTCAATTCTGTACCTTGAATCCGTTTTGTTTGTTCACCGTCATAACAAGGTTTAAAGAGGCAAGTATTCGGTATTGAGTATGAATGCAACTCCCCATTTCGGATTGCACCCAGTTGCAAATTTTGGAACGAAGGCAGACAAGAGAATGTAATGTTAACGATGCTATCTTCACAACATAAAGTTGTTTGGTTTCACCTACATGTAAACAATTGCTAGATGCAAACAATTGCTATTAATCATGCTCTTCTCATCACTATCGCTATCGTATTGTTATCACAACCACTTTATGCGGGCATCTTCTCCAACCTCCCTAATCTACTCCGTACTGTGGAGAGGGGCAAAAGGGCCTCTTCGATCTAACATGAAAAGTTGATTATTATTTTCTTCCAACTAACAAGAAAAAAAGAGAGAAATTTCATGATTCATAGGAGCTATGATGTTACCTTGTGAACTACGTTTATCAACTAAAAGTGATCAAACCTTTGAATCCTTTGTTTACATTTTCTCGGACAAAATCCCCCATTCAAAATTTATCGTCAACAGCGAAGCACTAAAGGGGTTGCCTTGGAACTGATCAAAGTAACACTCTTTTTTCATGCTTCTCAACCAATTTCATTCACAGAAAACAATGAACAAAAGAATAAATATGATGGCATAAAACCAGGGCAGACCGACCAACTTATAATTCTTTTACGATACTACATACAAGTTCTCAAAAGAAAAAGGTGAATTGTTTATCTAGGAACCATATCAGTCACACTCAAGGGTGAGGATGTCACCGGATCGACAGAGTCTGAGGTCAACAAATTTTGCTTTGATGCTGATGGTGACAAATTCTCTTCCTGAGAATTCCAGGATTTCTGGGCAGCTTCCTTTGAACATCCACTTATCCCCATTAAGTCTTGGACGAGGCCAGGGGGCGTGAGTAGTTTCTCATTTAGCCGGGATTTTTTAGTTAGCATGTCCACAACCTGGGCCATTGTTGGTCTTCTATTTGATGAAGCTTGGGTGCAGAAAAGGGCCACTTTTATGCATCTAAGGACTTCTTCTTCAGGATATTGATCAAGTTTTGGATCAACTAGCTCCAACAGCTTACCTTCTTCATACAGTTCCCAAGCCTGGTACATAAGCGTTCGGATCAGGAAGAAATATAATTGCCCACATAAGCCATTTCACACTCGAAAAGATAAGAACAAAATGAAATGCTCTAACTTAAGAGTCCCGTTTGAGTTAATTGAAGCCTAGTACAAGAGCACTTGTATTCAATAATTAGAGCCTATCACAAGTAAAATTATTAACAATCAATTCTAGAAGTGCATCTTCAAGGTAGGATAAAGTAACACAGTAGTGAGAGATACATCGTAGAAATGTAGCAATAAAATGGGACATTCATAAAGAAATATTGAATAGGTATAGGTGTACTGCAAATATAAAGCTTCAGAAGTTGATATTTTCTCTTTTTAGGACTACGAGAGATTAAATCGATAGGATGGATAGAGATGGCGAGCCAAACTGATTATTACTAAAGACGAAGAAAATCAAAGAAAAAAGAATCAACTAGTATGACACAGTATGCATTCACAATCTAATAACATACCACTTCCAATAAGTTTCTTTTCACCCCAGACCATGTTGAACGGGAAATGTGTTTTCCACTGACTATTTCAAGTAGAAGAACACCAAAACTATACACATCAGCCTTCTTGGTCAGCTGACCGCGCATTGCATATTCTGGTGCAAGATAGCCCCTGCACGCCACAATTCAGTTTGAGACATTGGTAAGTGTGTACCTCTATTCCAAATGCGATGATGATAAATCCATGTATCTATTATACCCCACTAACTCACCAAAGAATAACTTATTTTCGTTTCCTAATCAAGTCAATAGCAATAAACTTGCATTTATTATGTATTATCAAGATTTATAGCTAGGTCTCATTTTTTGCAACATGTCACTTACGCAGTTCCAGCAACCCGAGTACTAAGGTGAGTGACATTGTCCGGGAATAGTTTTGCTAATCCAAAGTCCCCAATTTTGGGATTAAGATGTTTGTCAAGGAGAACATTACTAGCTTTAATATCTCTGTGAACAATGTGTGGAGCAAGTTCTTCATGTAGAAAAGAAAGACCTCTTGCAGTTCCAACGCATATAGCTGATCTTCTGACCCAATCGAGATCTAAAGGTTTGTTACCTAAATCAAGAGTGGAAGGAAAAAAAAAGAACTTGTGTCATTAAAGAATCAAGGGACTCTTTCAAAAACATTCCAGATCAAATTTTCTTCAAGTTTGATTTGTTTCCAACATACCCCACAGTGCACGATCCAGGCTACTATTCTCGACATACTCATAAACCAAACATCTACTATTCCCTTGAACACAGCAACCAACTAGCTCAACAAGATTTTGCTGCTTAACATTTGTGATGATATCAATCTCGGTCAAAAATTGGTGAATGCCTTGTTTTGATTCAGCAGACAGCTGCTTGACTGCAACCTGTGTTCCATTTTTTAGTATTCCCTAAAATATGAAAAATAAAAGAAAATGATCCAATGAGAACAAAACTGCGATTGTTTTTTATTATGGTTTGCATGAAAAGTTGGCAAGAGAATGGCAACTTTAATGACAGATATAAAGTACAGCCAAAAAACTATAAACTTTAAGATTTTTTTATTCATTATTCCACTTGTTGGCTCATATATATTGAACTACATCGTGCTCAGCAAGATAACAATGGTAAGCAGTTACTAACCAAACATAAATCCTTTAGCCCTTTGATGGGGAAGTGTAGTTTGATATTAGCTAACTCTAATGGAGAAAAAAGAAAAACGACAGAAAGACTTTTTACAATCATTATGAGATAAAGAACTATATTATGAAGAAAGAACGAAATTTGATCATTACAATCTTACACTTCTTTTGTTACATTTTGCGAGCATGCCCTCTATAGGAGTCAAACAAGGTAAAATCTCCTACTCAGCCGATAAAAAAACATATCATAGGAAAGAAGACAACCAACAAGGAGTCGTGGCCACTTAAATCCAACTGGTATTTATACATTCAAGGAAATTGATCAAATGACAAAAAGGGGGAGACATACCTTGTAGACGGTTCCAAAGCCTCCTCTCCCTATTCTATTTGTCACGTGGAAATTTTTAGTAGCCAACTTCAAGTCATCATCAGTAAACAATTTGATGTTCTTGGATGAGGAGTAGCCTGAAATACATAGATGGAAAATTGAAATTATAATAACAAAGCTTAGGTGTAACTGAAATCGGATGCTAAAAACAAGAACGAAAAAATGGCATGTTTTGGTCTCCAGCAAGAAACTGGTAAACAAACTGGAACTTTATTTCCAGTTTTATATCCATATTGTGCGTAATTCACTTCATTTGGAGATAAATTGCACATCCAACTCTTTTGTAAAACTATAATGCTTACACTTTTGCAAGATAAAGCATACTATGATCTTATCTCTGCTAGCACAATTTAGCATCCTCGAAGAGCATTCCACCACATTGATTTTTTTTTTATGAGAATGCCCGCACTTATCACATAATCTATTAGAAAAATTAACTGCGTTAAATGATTGTACACATGAGAAGTTTCATACCATGTACATTATCCTCGGAGAAGCTTCTTTTCCGCGCACAAAAGCAACAAATGGTCATACTGTTGAACGTCTCTCTCTTCACTATGCAGCCTAAATCACAAATTCAATAGAGAACGAAAATGAGTGGAAAAAAAGCGTACACATATCTCTGCAACAAAAAACGTAGACTATAGTAGATTATATTTCTTTATTTCTAATGAAGCCAAAGTGTAAGCAATGAAGAAGGAAAAGTACTCCCCGTTGTAACACTGCACAGTAAGCGCTGATCCCTTATTGAAGTATTTGTAAGAAACCCACTATCTTAGTGAAAAACAGCCACGTTATATCCCCATATTTTCTTCTTCTTCTTCTGCTAAATGGGAAAAAAATGGAATAGGAAAGAAATTCCTCCCACCAACGCCACACATCTCTACATAGTGTGTGTACTCTCCATCAGAAACAATTCGACGCATTATTATATTATTATGATATAATAGCAAAACACATCGATAATCCAGAATTAAACAAGTATATTTACAAATGAAGCATATAATCAAATCTAAACTCCACAATTAAACATACACTTACAAAAAAACCCCCGAAATCTAGAGAAAGCGGATTCGGATTACAAATTATTAAAAAAAAAAAAATACCCTATCCACCTCTCTCACGGTCGTCCGCATATGATGAAAGAAGGAGATACCGATGTAGGAGAAGCAGGTTGTAGTCTCAAAACCAAACGAAGTAGATACAATAATTCCATGAAATCCTTTGGCGTATCAGAAAAGTATGACGGGGGCCGCTTTAAAAGGCCACGAAAGATGTACCGCATAATTTGCCAAGTCTACGACGAAACCGCGGCAGGTACTTTTCTTGACTCTAGTGGGAAAGCATTAATGTGCATCCGAGAAACGCGAGCATTGGCTAATTCATGGTTCGGAAGAAGAAGATTCAATCCAAGTCACACGTCGGCTTGTTACAAAAGATTAAAGACAAACACTTTGGAGTTTGGAGTCCAAATCTATCCCTCCACCCAAACTTGTTCACTGTGGAAAATTCGCTGCACCTGAAGACTGCTCCACCACCCCAACCTCATCTTCGTTCCCATGTCAGGGGAGTTGATGCCCCCAACTTCCTTTTGCTCCCCACCAATGCCCATGTTCATGTTCTCTAATATCTGGTGCCTACACACTAGAAACTCCCATTATTATTTTTTAAAGAAATAATTACGTGTTTAATTACAAGAAAAATTGCTCATACGAGACTTTTTTTATTAACATGATTTTTCACGAATTTTATAAATAGAAAGTTAAAATATATCGTAATCTAATGTTAGTTATACAAAAAAAAAATTCCATTTATCTTTTGTTAGTTATACAAAAAAATTGTTTGTAAGCGAAACAATTAAATAATTTCTTTTAGAACAATTATCAATAGTCTCCTTCAGAAATGTCATCAACCGACGTAAACCATATTTATTTTAAAAATTCTGAAAGGGCCGAAATGCTATGAAAATGTAAATGTCAAAAAGGTTTGGCCCAAGAGCTAACATTCTTCGTTCAAGACTGAGAACAATTCAATTTTTTTTTTTAAGTTACAACACCGATACATACCTAGTAAAATTAAATTCAAGCCCAGCAAAACTTGAATTCACTCACTCAATGCAGTCCCACTATTCAAGTCCGTTAGATATAACAAGTCTCGCTATTCAGGCCGAAAAACAAACCCTCCCGCTCCACAATAAGAAGCATCTACGTCCAACTCTGATGGTTAACCATCCAGACGTCAACGCAATTGTTGGTACCCGCCAATTTTGAAACCGAGTATTCCCCACAAAACAATGTATTCCTTTTCAGATTGACATCGATGTTATACATCTCTAACAAATGAATAATCTCCTCCGCATCAAGTCTAGGTGCAATAATCCGAGCTTTAAAATTGACCATTACCATGACCTACGTCAACAACATATAGCCAATATGAAATACATAAAACGAATAATCGAACATCAAAAATTCACCTATATCTGCGTGGTTAGTGGCCAAAATCTCGAATAATCCATCATATCATCCTCGCGTGGGCATCAAATTTGGTGTCATTCAGCAGAGGAATGCCCATTTCAACTGTTGGCAGCCAATTGTGAGGATAGCACCGTAGATTGTTCCCATTGACTGCTCCTCTAATAAGCAATAGCTGCAGGCAGGTACCTCCTGCGCAATGATTTCATATTTAACGCATAACAGCAAACTTAATCGCTTTAAACAGCTGCATAACCTCACCAAGCATTACTTCTCTCCTTCCACGTTCAACAGCCTATCTACCCAAAACCACTGGGGGATGAAAACCGCATTGTCAACACATCAAAAAATAGCAGACTCAACAAAGGCTGATATTGAGTCCAATCAGTTGTCGACTTCCCTCACATGGGGGAGGGCACAAGAGAACACCAATCTAACTAAAAACAGCAACTAGCTCCTTGCACAGGACTTTTGCAGTGATCACCTTGTTGAACAAATCTCGCAAACTATAAATTGCATTTGCCACAAAAATGTTGACCAGGGTCCCAGGGTACAAACATCACCAAGCTCTCCACTTAATCTAAGACCATATTCGTAGAAATAAAGCCAATTTCCATAGCAAGCTTGAAAATTTTATCAATTTTGACGACTTGCAACCTCTGTAGATTAAACGAGCACAAACTTGGCAATAACAGCTGCACAATGCATAACTTCAATCTCAAGGAACAGGTGAGAGAACATTTCTTGCATATCTAGATGATGGCATTCTTTGCAATGATCGTGGAAAATCTGATTTCTGCCTTTTATTATAGGATGTCTGCAACAACCTGAAGCATTATAAATTGCAGAAAGATGAATAAATTATACATTATGGATAACAATTAGCAGTAAGAATTGTGAAAAGTCAACAATGAGAAAGCAAAAACAACAACTACCCAACAATAGCGAGTGGAAATTGAAGTACTTGTTTTTAACAGGACCAACCATAAACCAGCTAGCGATAAGTCTAGGCTGTATAACACTATTCAGTCAAGCTCATTCAGTGGCAAACCAACACATAAAAACTAGGTACATTCAAAAAGCTAGCATTTGAGTTGCTAAAGAATAAAAAAACTTTCCTCTCTCCAAAAAAAAAGTAGTTCATAAATAAAAATTAAAGAGACAAAAGAACACAGATGGCAGTAACCATAAAAATAATCTTTGATTCTACAAAACCTCTCACCTCATAATAAAAAAACAAAACGATATTTACCCACCTAGGTGAGCTAGGGCGTTTGGTTGTAAATTGGCCAATCATGGTATTCAAATTCCCGAAAGCTTCCTCAGCAGCCTATAAAAAGCCAAGACATTTTCAAATAAGAAAAAATGTTTTCCACAATTCAAAAAACATATCATTATAGAGCAGTTAACTTTTGCATATATGTTAATCCTAGTTCCTTGTAAATAAGCGGAGCAATTCTAGTAAGAATTGATTTTACTTGAAAAGCCCAACTGAATCATTAACCTCCAAGAAGCTGAAAAATCTTAACGTACCTGGAGTTTAGCATCTTCCCACGTCAGACCAGATCCATTCCCCAAAACCTGCCCCCTCACTTCAACCTAATCACAGAACATAAAAATATATGTTGTGGAAATAAGTCATCCAATTACCAGCACAGCAACATCGAGAAAACATACTTTTTTAACATTCATGAGGCATTCGAAATTGAAATAGGTAATTGGTTTCAATATGCAAAATTTTTTACAGTTTGAAAAACTAATCCCTTGTATAATTAGAAAGAGGCTTTTTCAAGTGTGTATCTATTGAAACAAACCTCTGCATACACTTCTCCCTCATGATTTGGGTCCCTCGGCAGTGACAACTGCCTGAAAATTAGACTAAGACCTTCTACTGTACACTGCTCAAAGAAGGGAATATAATCCTAATCAACAGTTAAAAGAAGATAAGTTCAAATAGTCAGTGAAAAAGTTAGGCCTATCACCAATTCTTTCAATGCAGAAACAGAAGACAGAGATTTATTAGATACATCAATCCCGTGATTTACAATTCTGGAGTGCTCTGAAGTGCTAGCTGGTGGCAACGATTCTTCCCTAGAAAAACCAGAATGCCTAAAAGAGCTCCGATCGTTTGAACCATTTTCAGTTGCATATGAGATTTTACTTATCTCTCCTAACTCAGGTGAAAGGCGTGACAGATACCTGTCTGCAGGATTATCACATCAACACAAGCCAACAGATATAGTTACTTCAGTTAAAAAAAATATAAAATCAATTAATAAACAGCAACTGAAATTTGTTATAGCATAGAAAAGTAACTATAAGATACTCTGAGAGTCCAGTTCTGTCCAGAATATGTTAGCCGTAATGATCTCTCACAGTTCAGTTGTTATATTAGTTAGTCACTAGTTCTCCAAGTTTTTTTACAGTAGTTATCCAAATAGAATTGAAGCCTTATTTGAAAGTGAACTTGTAATAAGCATTTATAGTTACTAAAAAAGATCTGACTTTCCATCACTTATCGCTCTCCCCTTCTCTATAACATCCCTTGCTTACAACACATAATAATAATAATACACCAATCATATTTGAAAGATTATAAGTCATACTTCCTCCAGCACATGATCATGGCAGAGAAGAATAATAGATAAAAATAAATTTACAAAGTTGACAAGCTACAGAAGAAGCTGTACACTTCTTACCCGCTAAACTCCTCAGGGAACTCTCAGCAGCTTGGCGCTGAGCCTCCTTCCTCGTTCTTCCAACTCCCTCACCAATCTTTTCACTAACAAACCAAACCTGGGAGAAATTAAAAGTAAATGTCTCGTCTGGACAACTGAGGCAAGGTTTTGAAATAATGAAACAAACTACTTGCCGATAAATAACCAAAGAAGCTTAAATGAGAGTAAGGAAAAAGCAAAAAATATATATTCAAACAAGAATTTCCCTCAGCATCAAAATGATGACAATATTTAATAAAAACAACAAGGGAATATTTATCTTTTATTTCTTGCTTTCGTCATTTTCCCACAAACATGTTCAATATAATTACCTCAATTAAAAACTGTAGCTCAGTGCTTGCAACTAAAGATGATCTGAACTCCATCTGTGATACAAATATCCAAAGCAACATTCTTAGGTAACAGAAAAAGTTGAAATTTCAAACTGCTTAAGATTATTCAAATTCTCAATGTAGAGTCTTGATAATACCTTGGCTCCACATCTAATTGCAATCTGTCTTAGAGCAACAACAGGGTTATCTGGGTTCTCTGAACTTTTAACAGATTCATGAATTAGTTCTCTTCTCAAAGATCTTCCTGAATGCATCTCTTCACCTTTCACATTTGCATTAGATTATTAGTAAATCCGGGACAGGTTATGAGAAAGTAGGCTAAATTGACAAGATGTTACAATATCATATATAGCTAACATAGCCCATATAGATAATATGATTAGGTCTTGAACTTGCAAGTGAAGTTATACTGAAGACCATCTATCACGGTGAATTGATGTTTTTAAGTAATATCACAAGTGAACAACAAACCCAAATAAGTCAATATTTCAGTGCTGCTCCTGCCACATCAACCGCAATCAATAATGGTTGGTGATGATGGTTTGTTGATGATTGTGTTAAGCCCAGCTTCCTAGTGCTCTACCAGATCCTACCGAATTTGAGGGCAACATTCTTTCCCACCAGGGAGTGTAATGCAGTGCAATCTTTGATAAATACTAGAAACAATTTACTTGTCTTCTGGTTTATTAAACTTGGTTAAAGCTGGTTTAGGAGTGTTTTCCACTTCTGAAAGAAGGGTAGTAGTATATTTTAATACTTAAGCGAAATATAAGAGTTCTAGTTTGTGGTGTTTTACTTCACATTGAAGTTTTCCCCTCCGTCTCTTCTCCTCCTCTCTTCTACTGCTCCTCGACCCTCTATGATTCTACTCCCCTACGCCCCTCTATCGACGATTATAGTGTTCTTCTATTTCCTAATCATCACCTTATCAAAGCTTGCCATCTTGATGCAAAACAAAGATGGTAAACATTGATGAGGTGATAATTAGGAACTATAATCATCAATAAAGGGGCTTAGGGGAGTAAAATCATAGAGGATTGAGGAGCAGTGGAAGAGAGGAGGACAAGGGATGGAGGGAAAAACTTCAAAGTAGAGTAAAACACCACCAAAAATTGGTCAAACTCCGCTTGGCTTCAGCTCTTATATTTCACTTAAGCATCAACAAAATATCTTTCTTCAGCTAAGAATACTTCAACGCAAAACAGAAGTACCGGCTTGTTCTATAACACAATTAAGGAGGACAGAACTATCTTGCAACATTTGTGTCTTGTTGTCAATTTTGTATTTTTTATCAATCAATGATAATATAGAAATTTATTTACAATCTAGGTTGTTTGGGAGCTCTATTTTACCTGAAAAAGAGCGATAATTTTGGTGTGTATGATAGAAATCATCTTCGCGATGCACCTACAGAAATAATATGAACTTAATATGGAATGCATGTATAATTGTCCATGCACATAAGTGAAAACCTTAGTTCTACATTTACCTGCTGCTTAGGGAATCGTGTGTGCCCACCAACCCTGTCAGAAAAATCTGATCCTCGATAAAACGAAGGTGGATTTGATCGATGCTTTTCAAAATGAAAGGCCTCTGTTTCCAGAGCAAACTCTTTAGGCCCTCTGCTTTGCCTTCTTGGACTCGTGTCTTCCTCCAGAGGAAAATAACCTCCAAGTGGTTGAACAGAAGACATGCCCATTTGCACAGGAGGGTGATGTGCTGGAAATGGTGGAGGAGGTGGAGGAGGCAGCTCACTAGGGGCATGATCTCTACTATCTTGCCCGTGCTGCAATATGAGAAGCCTTCTCCTTGTATCAGGATCTAATTCAGACTCAGGAACTTCGCCTTCTTCTCTAGCTGGAGAACCTTGCAAAGTAAGCTCAGATGGAGGACCGGGAGCCAAAGGTTGAATTGGTGAAATAGAGGGAAGGTATGGCTTGTTTTGCAAAGAACCTAAAGGAATACTAAGTGGCATTGAACCTAATGGAGAACCACTTGTAGATTGAAGTGAAGCAGGAACTGATAGCCGTGGTTCCATATTGTTGACTATAGGATAAACTGGAAGAGATTGAGCATTGCACATTGCTTCCTGAAGATAGAAAAAAGAATATTATAACTATAATTTACTTGTTTTAGCAAGTATGATAGCTTGTTTGAACAAAGCACAAACTGAACCTTGCAAAAAGGCATTCTACATCATCAAATTGAGAAAGAAAAGACTATATCACCTTTAATCTCCTTTCAACTTCAGCATCAGCCATGCCATCAAAGCTAAGTGGATCACGATTGCCATTTGTAGCACAGTTATCATCCTGTACCAATAATATGTGATGTTCCTCCTGTTCAAAAGTGAAGGAAAACCAGAAAATATGTTTGAATATTTACCTCCGTAATTAAGTAGTTGCTCACATCAGGAGTAGAACAAATTTTACTTGTGTCATCTTCATATTTGACATCAGACAATTGTTGTAATAGTCCATCATCAAAATCGCTATAGTAGAAATAATCATCATATCAGACCAAATAACCAATAACGTGTATTCAATGTCAACAATACAGAACCATAGGCAGAAATTTTAGATAACTCAGAGAATCTCACTTAAAAAATCCTCCTCTAACACTGCAGGCAACATTTCTAGCAACACAGAGAACTGGAGTAACATTATTCCCCTGCAAAGCAGGTATGCAAAAAATTAAGCACATCACTAAAAACGGAAATTTATAAATTTTTCATACAAACCTCAGCCTGTGGAGCATAATATGGAGCAAATGCAGGAACAACATGAACTCGAGCTTGATCCGCCTCTTCCCAAACTTTCAAACGATCATCAATAACTAAGGCCATTTTTGGATGGCAGTTTCCATCTTGGAAAACGTTAAACAGGGACTTCTTCAATCCTGATCAGCAGCCAAGAAAGAAAAGCTAAGAACCATGGTAAAACATGAAAAATACAACTAAACTTGTAACATAGTTACATAATCAAATGCACTCATTCAACCTATACCCTACCAGATTTAACACACACAATGCGGCTCAGAAGTTCCCTGGGATTAATTAGATTGAACTCAGGATCTAGAAGCCTCCACATCTCTAAAGCATAGTCCCTTTCAGCCATAGTGCATACATAAACCTCAAAGCGCTTACGACCTCTAGCAATCAAATAGCTGCGTAAATCTTCCCATGCAGGTCTCAGCCTTACAAGAACACTGGTATCACGAATCTGCCAAAATGGAAAAAAGAAAGAAAAGAATAAAAAAGCATTTAATATAATGCCACGATGTGCTTGCCTAGATATATGAGAAGTGACTCAAGAAAAAAAATGCAAAATCTGTAGAATGTTTATAACAATTGTACTTGTATTTGTCCAAATCAAAATAGGGAGTGAGGCAATGAAAAAAGACAAAAACCATGAGACATAAACATCATTGATAGTATTAGCAGCTCCAGGTGGAAAACTAAAGTTTGGTAATAGCTATATAAATTTTACTCACTTATCAGCCACCGTTTAAATAAAGTTATTAGACAGATTCATTCTAATTAGGTGAGATTCAGAAGATCTAAAAAAAAGTTGACTAACTATATGATTGATTTGGAAAAGAAGCATGCATAATAAAACTGTTCAGAGTCGCTCAAACGTGCACAAAGAAGACAGACAAAAGTAACAGGGAAGGGTAATAAAACCGAGCAGGGTGAAGGAAAAGTATCCATTTTACCCCTCCTAACATTTGTAACATAGAAATGATGGTGTCGATGATGAAACAAGTATCATAAACCTTCTAAACAAAAAAAAAAAGAAGGCCTTACTCCTTAAGTAGCAAGCACAATATAAAACACATCAACTCATTATAGACACCCTTAAAAAGTCGAAGTCTAGAAATTCACTTCATATCATGTCAATATACCTGCGGGTTTATGCGTGTCAATATAATGTTCTTCTCCTGTAATCTTATAAGGGGGCGTAGGGTTGATGGATGACTATCAGACAGAGGAGGAACCATCTCAGTTTGCACCCTAACTATTCTGCCATCTTCAACAACCTGGTCATTATCTGCATACTGTTTAAGAATATTTTTATCATCCTGGTAACGCTTTACTTCAGCCAACATGCCAGAAATCCTTTGAGGATCCACCTCACTACTGATTTTACGCTGTAGTGCATCAATTCTATCTTCAAATGAACGCATTGTGTTTGCAACCACAAGCGTTTCATCTAGATCAAATACAATACCTAGACACCGAATATTCAGCATCACAAGGCAAGAATTGTACAGTCCCGGCATAACATTAAATCCCCAAAAATATGAAGACAGCTCAAGATTCTTTCGAGATGACAATGCCACCAAATGTACCTCCTCCTCTCCCAGATTTATGACGGCAGTCTGCCAGCACCAAAGAGATAAAGTTCTCAACAATCATTTGTCATAACAACCATATCATGGCAATCAAGACTCGCTCAAATGCAAATTCCACTCAATATTTTCAAATGGAAATTGAAAATAGTTTAACATATCAAGCATATGGGGAAGAATAAACCACCCCTGAGTAAGAAGGATTACTCTGCGTTTCAAACAAAAAACAGTTATCCACTCTATAAAAAAAAGGCGGGGGAGAAGAAGCACCAGGCTACTGACGCCAGTAATAAGGTGAAGTTCAGTTTTTGCACTAGTATTGATGTGTTCAATCTGATTCCATAAACAAACCCTAGCTGTAGGCCTCTAAGATCAACAAAGTTTGCTAACATTAACATCGACTTTTGACAAAAATAACCCTTCTCAAGTAGTTTTGACTATAACTAGAAGCCATTAATTGAAATGCGTATAAAGAAAAAGTTAAAACAATATTCCATCAAACTAGTTACTATCTTGAATGGTTTCAACATGCAACATGAAAATACGGGAGCAAGCAAGTTAACATGGTCATCAACTACGGATCAATGCTCTCGTTCGTCTTCAAACAATTGTTCAAATCTTCCAATCACAGACTCCACTCAAAGCTTTCGGGTTGGCATGTCAGCCCGTCCACTGACGACCAAAGTTTTGAGGGTTCTGTTTAGATCAAGTGGAAGGTAAGTGTGATTTGGTGTGTATACCTTGTTCTCTCGGAGACATGTAGCGTGCAAGCTAGACAGCGGCGGCTCCCCATCCAATGGCGCCGCCCTGTAGTTGAACTCCATTTTGAAGCAAACGCCGGCGTCGGCGATGGTGTGGAGGACCGCAAGAGGCGGGCACCTCTCGCTAGGAGGGGAGAGGTGTGAGATCCGGTATTCCTTGTTCTGGTTCAAATCCAAGTGCGGTTTCTGAGGGTACACCTCCACCTCCCCCAGCAGAGAATCCCCATGATAGACTACAGATTTGAACATTTTTTTTTTTGGCCACAAACCGAAAAACGCGGAAGAAGTCCTTTTTTCTTCTTTTTTTTTTCGTTTCTATTTCTGTGCTTGGCAGACCGATCAATCCAGGGAGGGGGTGGATAAAAATAACGAAAAAAAATTGTTCAGACGTCGATCGATTAACAGAGTGCAATCCTTGTTCGTTTCGGGTTGTTTGAAAAAGCCTCAGATCATTCCCATCGTCCGCTTCGAATTGGTTGGCGTCCAGTGAAGCCAGTCATAAATAAAATATCAAACATAAAAAATAAAAAAAAAAAGTTGTGCGTGTTCGAGTTGAAAAATTTTAGGGTTCGTCGACTAGGAGCGTCGGGAAGGTCGGGGATTTGCAGATCCGGCGACGGAGAAGACGACGAAGACAGCGGCGGTGGTGGGTTAGGGTTTGAAAGGGAGCGTGTGATGGGTGGGGTGGAGAGGAGGAGAGATGAAAAACCCTAGCCTGGCAAAAAGGGGGAGAGGCCCAAGTCCAAGTTGGTGGGGGAGACTCGTTTGCATTGAATTGAATTGAAGGAGGAGCCCCCCGTAATTTATAAAAATGTAAAATACGAAGGGGCACCCTCCCCTATATCCCTCATACTCATCTCCACCCCGGATGTTTGTTACTTAAAAGGAATTAGTGGGACCCTCTTGTGTGCTGGCTTCTTGAACCACGTCTGAAGGATGATTTTCTTCTTTTAAAAAAAAAAAACGAAGCGATCATGATAATAATAACAGCATAAATGGAGTGAAAATTTATTACGTGTGTTTATAATAATAGAAATAATTGAAAGATTTGTTATAATTGATGAATATAGGCAAATAGCTTATCCACGTTTGAGCAAGGGATGCCCAACCCTGGTCCACCAGGTGAGGACCAGCTAAATCTTATATTACCCAAGCAGCAATCAGCAACACATGCTCATTCAATAATTCAACTCAATACCCGGTTCAATATTAACCATAATCCCCGTCAATCTCAATAATAAGATAACTATAACCTGAAATAAATGTACGGTATACAACAAACTCACTCTCCCAGTCGAAATTTAACCTTGCACATCTTAACCTCTCTACACTAAGACGCCTTAATGTACTATCTATCCTCTCTAATTGCGTCTAATCAATCCAAAGAATTTTTTGTAATAATTTTATCGAGAACAATTAGTGTCTCTTATATAAGCTAAATTTAATATCATCTTTACATTATGGGGATGGTTCGATGAGTGGGCAATTTTATTTATATAAAAAAAAACCACAACTATATAATTTAAATATATGACCAGATTTAAAAACTAATTTATTCCTGACCCGCCCCGGACATGGGCCTTGTAAGAGCCAATCAGCCCATCAGAAAAAGCTCAATATACAACTGTGCCAATCGCCCAAGGGTCTTCGAGTCATTCCCGTCGGCGTTCTTCCCCGGCGACCAATGTCCGACCGCTTCTTCCCCAACGATCTTCCCTCCTTCGTCGACGAAGCCTCCGGCGGAGTCGTTGGCGGCGGCGGAGGCGGGGGAGGAGGAGATTCCCTTCTCAACCTCCTCTCCCTTCCCTACTCCCAGGCCGCCGACAAGTTCCTCCGAGCCGGCCTCGACCTCAAAGACAGGGTTTTTTATCTTAAAACTCTTTGCTAGCTCCCACTTCTTGTTCTTGCTAAACGATGACTGGTTTTTGAGCTCAGATTGTGAAGGAGACATGGACGCGCGTGGGACGGCGAGTGAGGGACTACACTCTGTATACGGGCGCGCTGGGGACTGCCTTCTTGTTGCTCAAGTCGTACCAGGTTACCAATGATGCTGCTGACTTGAAACTTTGCTCGGAGATTGTTTCTGCTTGCGAAACCGCTTCTCGTGGCTCAAGGTTCTGGTGTTCCTCCTCATTTATAAATTCTCCGTCTTTGTTTCAATTTTTTTTTGTTTAAAAAAAAAGAAAGATAAGAAGAAGGAATTTCCATGTTTTCATTGTGTTATTCATTTTTTTCATCCTGGCTGCTGGGATTGGAGTGAAGAAGCAACATTCCTATATGTTTTTTGAGGATGCAATGATGGTAACGATTTTATTTTTGTTTGGTAATGAGTTTTTTTTTGTCCAGGCAAATTACATTTATCTGTGGACGTGCTGGGGTGTGTGCTTTGGGTGCTGTGGCAGCCAAGCATTCAGGCAATGACACACAATTACACCAATATCTCCAACTCTTTCATGAGGTCATTTCAAACACTTCAATCTGACTATTCCCTCAAACAGATTTCGTACTTATTTAGTAATATTTTGATTAGATCCATATACCTGATGGAGTTCCAAATGAGCTTTTGTATGGGAGAGCTGGGTATTTATGGTCATGTTCTTTCTTAAACGAGCACATTGGTCATCAGGCAGTCCCAATGAATCATATGGTGAGCGCTCATATGCCTTTTTTTTTTTACTTAGTATTTGAAGCGAGAAACTGATTTTTACATTATGCATTTTACCAGAGAGCTGTGGCTGGCCAGATGTTTAAAGAGGGGATAAAAATGGGCAGCAAGGGAAGTTGCCCATTAATGTATGAATGGCATGGGACTAGATACTGGGGCGCTGCTCACGGTCTTGCTGGTATTGCGCATATGTTGATGGATGTGGAACTCGAGGCGGAGGAGCAAGCACTTGTGACGGACACTCTCCGATACATGATTCAGAATCGGTTTCCTAGTGGGAACTATCCATCAAGTGAAGAGTCTGAAAGGGATAGGCTCGTGCATTGGTGTCATGGTGCCCCTGGTGTCGCCCTCTCTCTCGTTAAAGCCGCTAAGGTAGTACAAGCTTCTACTTTTCTCTCAATATATTGTCTACGTGAGTAGACTTGCTTGAGTAAATGCATTGGCTCGTGCAAATGCATTGCTTCATAATTTCATTAATATAAGAGGGAAATGATAACATCCATGAAACGGGCACATGTGAGAATCCCATTTTCTGGTGTGAATAAATGTACAGGTCTTCAATGACGAGGAGTTGGCCAAGGCAGCAGTAGAAGCAGGGGAGGTGGTATGGAGCAGGGGGCTACTGAAGCGAGTAGGGATTTGTCACGGCGTGAGTGGGAATGCATACGTTTTCCTTGCTCTTTACAGGCTGACTGGAAAGATAGAATATCTGTACAAGGCAAAAGCGTTCGCTTGCTTCCTGCTCGACAGGGGTGAGGCCCTTATTTCCAAGGGCATAATGCATGGAGGTGATAGGCCGTTCTCGTTGTTTGAAGGTCTTGGTGGCATGGCTTACCTGTTATTAGACATGGTTTCACCTACAGAAGCTAAATTCCCGGCATATGAGCTTTAAAACTTCCGTGGGACTGTATGTGATGTAATGTAATGTAATGCAATGTACATTTGAATGGTCTAGTGGAATACTTTTGGCTTCGCTGCACGTATGTGTTACTTGTGTATAGTTGCCAAATAGACGAAAATGATGTTACACCTTACAGCTTTCGTCCCCTGTTTTGTTTAGCCCTGATCACAAGCAGTGATTTGCACCACTGTTCTTACATCTCAAGCTCCATCACATTGATTCGTTAGATACTGAAGCTCCATTAGAATTTTCACGTGCCAGTTGGCAAGTGTGCCAGACATGGAAAAGTTCTTATTCAATAACTGTGTTTGTTCAACTCTTAACATAAAATTCCAGTCTCCTCATTGATTGAACAGAAGAACCGCTTCAACATTATTAGATTTGTGCAAATTTTTTGAGACCATGGCATTTGACATCTCAAAATAAACTATTTATGACATGACAGCATTTTGTGACAAGTTACATTTCTTTTAACCAGTTGGCATAACAGAAAAAAAAAAATATGCATCAAGTGGAGCGTGTCAGTATGTGCGATAATAAAGCATACAAGGCATGCTACCTAAAAAATAACTGTAAGATAATTTTACTCACACATAAACTGTGATGGATCTGCACTAGAAATTTCTGCATACGTATCAGTTTTTGTTTTTGCGAAGTAAACCTTCATTTGTAGCCTCTTTATCTGAAAAGATCAAAAAATAACCACGTTTAGTTTTTATCTCAGCACTTCACGGAGGCACACTGGTAAGCAGTTATGAAGATATATTAAAATTAGGCATCCCTCACCTGAAAAGTGTTGGGCCCTTCGGGCCCCAAAAGTGACTTGCAACAGGTTAATAAGCCTCTCTTAATCCAAAAGCTAGCTTAAGAATTAAGGTTTTGGTTACCTCCAAATGGGATGTGGGATTAACCCAACAATTCTCCCCTTCACACATCACAACACCCGAATCATCTCCCCCTCACCATATGCGGAGGTATGACACCAATTCGGGCCAACTTCGGACCGACCGACAAATCTTCAAAACCAACCTTGACTCTGATAGTACTTGTTGGGCCCTTCTGTCCCAAAAGTGACTTGCAACATGTTCATGGGCCTCTCTTAATCCAAAAGCTAGCTTAAAAATTAAGGCTTTCCCATTAGTCTATATACAAGCCATTGGTTACCTCCAAATGGGATGTGGGATTAACCCAACAAAAAGTTGGAGTCAGAAGGTTATTTTCCAATGTAAAAGGTTCGGCAACTAAAATTACAAGATGATTATGTAGAACAAATATCACACAAAGATGGACAGTCTTGGTAGAGAAGCTGTTGCAAGCATTGATACTGCCACATTAATGGACGAGATGATTCAATGACCAGGCAATTACATCATTCAGATTTTCTGTGGTGCATTTCTCCATATTTGATCATTTCAAAGAGAAAATGAGTACAAAGCATACCTTAATTCCTTCTGATAAAGCCCACGGTTTTAGTACATATGGATCAACAACGACAATTGCTACTACGCAGGAATTTAAGCTATCACCTGAAGAGAGCATGAATCAGGAAATTTTCAGACTGCCTTATTAACCCCTATGCAATCAGATTAAAACTTAAATAAAAGCAACAAACTTGCATTTAGTGTACACATACTCGATCTTCTCGGGTGCAATGTACTGACTGACTGCAATAGTGAATTTAACTTTGCAATAGGAGATGACTGACTGAAAAGTAGTAAGCGTAATACGTCTCTGCCGGCTAACTCTATTCGCAAACAAAAGTCCAACAATTTTTATTACTCTGTGATTCAGCTAAAAATTGGTATAATTATAATCTATAACATTGGAGTTCTAGTTGAAATGGAACAGAATCCCAGGTAATGTTCTGTAGAACAAATATCACACAAAGTCCACTAAACTAATTGCCAGAGTAAATATTCAATAAAAGAACCAGGAAACGTAGTCACTTTAAGCGAACGCTCAGCTTTGAAACCCTTATAACCACAGAAATGTCTATAAAAATTTCAGAGAAAATCACACGTTCAATCTTTTGAGCTCATAAGTATCATTACTTTCTGAAAGTATTTACTTTGACAATGCTTTCTATCGAGGCAAAATGAATTTAACTTTGCAATAGGAGATGACTGACTGCATAAATATTCCTCAGGCAACAATCATCACATGATATACATACTATAACTTGGACAGGCAAATGATGGCGTTGATGTTAATAGTTAGTGGCCATGCTTCACATAGACCAATTACATTTCTTTATCACTAGCTTTGTGTGGGGCAACCGTGGCCAAGACTTCAGTGATTGGGGTTATGCGAAGATAGACCACTATATTTTAGGCGTAGGTGTGTTTATTAACGGAAAGTTGATAGGGCGAAGACTACACCACGCTCTAACAAGTTCACGGATACTTACTAACTAATCAAGATAAGTAGAGTTTACTTATGTCGGAGCAAAACGGATATTGGAAAATTAAGCGACGTTTGTTGGTTCTTCGTATTACAAAGGTATACGAGATTCAGGGCCGCAAAGGAAGGGGGCATTACTAGTTGGTAGTAAAAAGGTGCACTAATGTTTGTGCTTTGCGAGGCAGGGACCTTTGAGTAGTGTTTGGCTAAAATAGTCATCCACTGTGCATTATGCACCCTGAAAATGGTTAGGTGCACGATAAATGAATTAGTAAGTGAATCACTATGTTAGATGCCTGTTATTTTGCTACACTATTATCAGGCTTTAACCATGTTGATCGTGATCGAAGTCAAGGAGACTCCTATTGTGTTAATCCAATGGAAGCCTAGCCTAGTTCTGAAAGAAACGAGGCGCCACACATCAGGTTTCAATCGGAGCCAATCAACCCGCATGCCAGTTTATCTAAAAGGAGTCTAACTATATTGAGGCATAAGAGATGATAATAATGATTCATCACAGCCACATCTTAAGATATATACATTAATACACGACTCATGCATTAGGCATTTGGAACTTCATTAAATAATCTACGATGTACGACTAAAATGATCGGACTTAAATAAAAGCTTTTTTATTTATTTTTGTTTTCAACTCATTTGGTCGAAATTAATACCTTCACCGGTAGTCAAGTTTATGATAATTGAAAAATTCGGTAATAATAATAATAATAGTAATAATATGATGTGATTATCTCGTGTATCTAATAATTGATGTATTAATGGGTCCATACAACACTGCCTCGCCGCCGCTGGTGGCAGCGCATTATGGTAACCTGGATGCGTCCTATCTAAAACTTGAGAAGGCGTCCGTAGCTAGTTTAAAGGGAAAAATTTAAGATGGTGAGTAGATCAGGCCCAAAGCAGGAGTTAAAAACTTAGAACTGGGCAGTGACGCTTCCCATGCTCTGCAACTGCCCTTTCACATCCACAATCTGCTTCTTCTTCCCTGCTCGTATCAAGAAAGAACCAAGGTGATCTCATTCATCAATCTTTGACTGAAATTGGGCGTATACTCAGATCAAAGGTAATATGGGTATGCTGCACGTCTTACCCAGCTGAATTTTGGCGCGACCTATATATCTTGCATATTATATATTTTCCTAAAATGAAGTGATTAAACCTTCATTGGAAGTGCATGGATTACTACTCTTCCTCTTCTCTTTTACAATAATAATGTACAGCGACGCCCCACCACCACCCCTTTGCGCCTGCCTCCCCTGCCTTCGTCCTCGTCTTCTTCTTTTCCTAAAATGAAGTGTAATTTTTGCACAATTTAGACTGAAGAGAAGGCGGCAAAATTTAAAATAATGTAAGTATAAAAAAATTATATAATATTAAAATACAATAAGATGAAATGACACAAAAAATTTTAAAAAAATTTCTCACATGGCTAAACATTCAAAAAAGAAGATAAAAATGAATTATTTTTTTCATGATGTACGTATACATGTACTTTCCAAAATTTCTTCCAATTTTTTTTAAAAAAATTTAGACATTTTTTAACTGAAATTAAAATTTTCTCTTACTTAATTTCAAGACATCAAATAACACAAAAAATCGTGACCTTTAAGTTCTATATTTTTTTCCTACAATTTTGTTACAACCAAACACCCTCTTAGTGTCCACTATGACTGGACAATCCAACTTGTGTGGGAAAAAAAAAAAGGACATTGACTTGAATGTCTTGTACACTAAACATGGGATTAGGAAGTCAACTTCCACAGTGCAGAGAAATTGGCTGCCATGTGGAAGGAAGAGACGGATTAGATTCACTAATATTCATTCATGTGAACATCAACCAATAATTGATCAATGATCATGACTAACTGAACCTTTGTTTAATCGCCACACGAAATGCCACAAACTGAAACTTTTTTTTCTCTGTACAAGGCAACACTGATTGAAATTTGTAAACAGCAGGAGAGGGAATGAAAACCGGTTACATGCATGCAAGAATCGGGCCTATAATTCTGAGATAAATGATGTCCGAATCCAGAGGTGGGGACACAAGCTGAAATCCCTTTTTTTTAAAAAAAAAACTGAAAAGGTTGAGTTCATCCAATCCGAGTTTCATGATATATATAACAAAAAAAAAACACCACACTTTCTCTATTGATGGGGAGGATTCTTTAATGTATAATAATAAATACATATGTGCCTACTTTCAGACTCAACAGGATGCATGCTTAATACTTACAATGGCATTTGACATGGAAACACATATTTTACATTAATAGTGGAGATTGAGCATTGCAACGTGCTGAATAGAAATATATCTTTAAAATTAAAGAGAGAGAGAGAGAGAGAGGATGACTTTATTAGTTTAATTGGTCATTGTCACGATTAAAGCTGCTAATTGAACAAGCCAGTTCGTGAGTATTTGACGTTTAGCTCGGTTCGACTCGATTCGAAACTCGACATTTAAATACTCAAATTCAAATTTGATTCAGAACTCAAATTTTACAAACCGAGATTGAGTAAAGTCATGTTCGACTCGACTCGACTTGTTATAACTCAAACTCGACTTTATTATAACTCAAACTTGACTTTGTTATAATTGGAACTCAACTTTGTTATAACTCGAACTCGACTTATAATTCGACTTGTAACTTAACTTAATTCGAAATCGACTCGATAAACGAACTCGTGGCCATATCAAACTCCTTCAAATCCCAGTCAAAGGTACCAAGTGAGGAAAACATGTTACAAACAAAATGGCCATGATCACCAACACTGATTGATTGGTGATGTGAAAATTATAACGCAAGTGTACGTGTCAAATCAAGTAATAAAAGTGATAAGAAAGTATCGTCCCACAAGGAATTAGTAGTAGAAATTTTCAATTACCAAAACTAATTTAATTACTTATACTTAAACGAAAACAAGTTTTAATAATGATTTAATTATGAATTACAACTAAATTAATCTAAAATTACAATAGTTAAATGATGAATTGATTTCAAGACGACAAACTTAGGATTTTCAATTTCACTTAGTGCTCTATATGACTAAAGTTATAATTTTTACCTATGAATTCCAGATTCGAACCATTAACCACGGGAATTAATTATTTATGACATCTCTTAGATTTACCATAAACTTATCATTCGCACCCAATTTCTATATCTCTATGAAATTGTATATGCAAAATAATACATTAAGTTCTGCCCTTAACAGTTACCCAAGACATATGAGTATATCTCTATCTCATATGAAAATCACCCAAAATAGATGAACAAAGACTATTTTATTCAATGACAAATCTAATCTTTCTATTTCTAGACAAGATTAAATCTCTAAATCAATCAATAGGTGGCCAGTTTAATGATAGCATTAACGGATAGAATAAAATAGATGATCCAAAAACATAATCACATAAATAAAAATTAATAACCTTTATTAATCCATGCACTAAGTTTCATTGAAAATCCTAGAAAAGAATTTACACCATAAAATATTCAAATAAACTCAAGAAATTCATATGTGATAAGAAAGACATCATTAATTACAAAGAAAAATAAATCAGAATAAAGAAAAACTCTTTTGGAGAAAGCTATGATCCAATTCCTTCGTCGTTGCTCTCCATGTCTTTCGACCGTCGCTTTCTGCCGTCTCTTTTTATTGTTCTCCTCTATAAAACCCTATTTCAGCTTATAAATGATTAGCCAAATATTTTCAAATGGGCCCCACCATGCAACAATACCCGCTATAGTACCCGGGTTGTTGCTACTGTAGCGACCGAGTTGACAAACAGTACCCGGACCGCTACAGTACCCAGGTTGCCGTCCTTCCGGAATTCACTTTTTCGCATGATTTTTCTCCAAATTTGTTCCGGATTGTTTCCTAACTCTTATACCTTAATAAAACAACATTAATTAGCACTCTTTACACCAAAATCATAATGATTTCTCACATTATTAATAATAAATAATAGACTCTTAAACTAATAAAACTAAAGTAAAAATAACTCGAAACATGATAAAATTCAACATGAAATACAAAGAATAATAACTCTTCTACAAAGTTATCAATTAGTCCCTTACTAACTAAAAGGAAATGAAAAAAAAATAAAAATCTTCTTGTGTTTGGATATTTTTAGTTAATTTTTTTTTATTTATGTAAAAATAATTTTAAGTAAAAATTTGACAAAGTGATATTATCATAAGAAAAATAAAAGAAAATTAGAAAAATTTTCAAGAGACATGAGAAAAAATATTTTTTTTTATCTTATTTTTCTACTAATTAAATGTGTATGAAAATTTTTTAAATTTTCATGTTATTTTATTGTATTTTATTTATACTTTTTATAATATTTTTATTTATATTATTTTCATGAAAACTAAATTGACGCCCACACGAGTAAATTTTGCTCTAAGAGGTGTAGATCTTGAGAAGATTTAACGTACAAAAACTATCTGGCCGAGCACTGATTTTACCTGTCAAGAAGATTGGCGTGAAAAGATACAAGCCGTCAATCCTCCTTTGATGATTAGACTTTCGGTCGATTTGACGCATGACAAGGGAGAAAGCAATCGCTTGGCATTTGTCATGTACAACATTCTTTTCAGATACATTCAAATTCAAAAGATTACAGATTTTTTACATGCATGTATGTCAACAGAAACACGCAACATCATACAAAAAGTACGTTTTTTAGCACACTACAATAAATCATTTGAAGTTTCGAGTGAACGAAGTTCAATCCTCTGCTAACCTGAAACACCTGCGGGGATGATAATGTCGAAAGAATCTGTAGTAATTTGTTGAAATGCTCGTACTCTACAATTTTGGTTACACCCTCACGAATGTAAGGAATAGGCACTTTTCAGAAGTTAAAATCTAGTCAACCACATTCCAGAATATACAAAAACCTATAACAATGCACGATGCTGAGGAGGCGCAATTGCATCTGACACAAACGAGGAAGCAGTATACCTTAACCGCGGAGAAAAATTGATAATCATCTACGAGGAGTAACTTAATCTTCAAATATCCACTTCAAACCTGAATTGACAAGCCAAAATTTTGATACGTCTTGATTTCTCCTCCAAGCCCTGCTGTTACAATGACCATCCCCCAGGCTGAACTTCCACTACTGCCATGGCTTCCATTTCTTGAAGGAAGATGTTTATCGCAAGTGGTTGTCACGACTAACTTATCCTCTCGCCATGTCAGTGTGTCTCCGTCATAAAAGTAGGTGCCACCATTAGAATGTGGAGCAGTTGCACAACACAACGGGCTACCATTGGATTCAGAACTAAGTCGTTGAATTCCATCTTGCGTACTGGATGAAACTGCAGATTCCAGATGGTTTCCAGCAGAATTTCTATTTTGGTTAGCACTACCACTTGTTTCGTCGGATTGAATGATGCCTGGCCATGGAACAGCCACAGATACATCTTCACAATGGAAGTGTTCATAGGACTTCGTCACCGTAACAGCTTTCCCTCTGTTTGGTCGAGCATCGTCATCACATCTCCAGAGATAGACATGAGAGTCTTCACTGGCACACACTACATACTTGCCATTACCAGTCCATGATGCTGAAATTTGGCTACTGGTGTTTCGAAATCCTGTGGAGAATTCAGCACAATCATAATTAAGAAATGGCATGGCAGCAAAATAAGTATTCCAGTATTATGTATAATAGTAGAATCCACATGACAGCAAAACAGCACAGATAACTATCACAGCTGAACACCAAAGATTTTAGCCAAGTTAGTATAGGCAACAACAAATAGAAAGCTAATAGTTAATAGAAACTTCTTGAACAAAGTTTTGAGTAGACAAGAATCCAATGATGGCAAAGGATTAATTTTATCACAACTAAGGTAACTGACAAGGCACATGTGATGCACATTGTGGGACAGTAAAAAGCCAGATAAATTATATACCCACGATGTCACCATAAAGCTAGACCAAGGAACCGAAATACTAGCACCAACTTAACATAGAGCAAAGGTTCTGAAGAGTAGCTTAAACATCTCCAAGGGGAAAAGATATGATTCCTTACAGCAGTCATCAAACAACTAAGTTTCCAAAACTAAATTCCCGGCAGCAAGTCAATCTCCAAAACTATCTACTTTAAACGGGCACAAATCCATAATAAAAGGGGATGGTTGAAATTGAAAGTTAAGGTGGAAAAAAAAAGGGATCACGTGTCAATTAAAAGATAAAAAGAAAAAATGGAAGATTCAATTTAATATAAATCCAAGAAAACACTAAATTAAATTTGTTACAAATTAGACGTTATAATTCTCTTTCCACAATGATCCATAAGAAAAAGAGAACTTTGATGAAGGCAGTGAAATGAAACATGCAGATAAGTAATAACTTTCTGTATTGAAATAGTTTATGAAGAAGTGCGTTGAAGGATAAGGCACCTCGTCCTTTACCCCACCATTCATTGGAGATTTCATGTAAGACACTAATCATACTTTGAAAATGCCATGGCCAAAACAGAACCAACAACTGATATAAATTTAATAATGAAGTCTAAGCCAAAGAAGCACATTAAAATTTAATCAAGAAAAGCTTCAACTAATACCTTTGAATTTGTGAACAAGATGTACACCATCAACAACCCGGACTCGCGAATCAGCAGACGTGATCAGCACTTCAGAGGAACTACCAGTGGCAAACTGTTCAAAAAATTTAGCTAAAGAATTAGCTGAAATCAGTGTGGAAGGGACCATTAGCATCATCTAAAAAAGAAATCTGTTAGATTTCTATAGGACAAAACAGAAAAAAAAACAAAATATCATTATGTTGTAAGAAACCTAATACCTGAAAGCCTGTAATTTTCTTAATGTATGATTTCTTCTTTCTTCTTTGCAAGTCAATTTGACATTCTTGATGCAACTTATTGTCTGAATAAAAAAAAAGTTTAACATCATGATGATTTTACGGACAAAAAGAAAAGAAAAAAAAGAATGAACACTCAAGAATTGGCAATACAAAGCATCTAAATGCAAGATATAAAATAATTAGCATGTCACATCATTTACTTTTCTTACACATTTCATTTATGATCATCATACAATACTCAGTATTTTTTTCATATATGTCTGATTCAGAAATTCAATGGCCAAGACAACATGTATGATGCCTTTTATAAGGAAAAATGCAATCTGTCAAAAAAAAAAGGAAAGAAAAAAAGAAAGAAAAAAAGAAAGAAAAAAAGAAAGAAAGAAAAGAGAAGAAAGAAGAAGAAGAAGAAGAAGAAAAGAAATTTCTATGCTTATATATAAGTAATCCTTCCCGGGACCCTGCACATGCAAGAGCCTTAATTTGTGCATTGGAATAATTTTTTTCAGATATTAGTTGATGTTGAAAAAAAAAACAAGACGGATGACAAGGAAATATTTTTTACGAGTTTCTACATCTTAAAAAAAAACTATAATGTTCTAATTAAATCCAAGGAGCTCACCTGATATACTGAATAAGTGACAGCTACCTTTATGTGATCCAACCAAGGCACCCTTCAGAAGAGATAAATAATTGTCATAGAGTTTTGCAGGAAAATAACAAGTATATTTAGAATAGAACTGGAAAAAAAAAAGAGAAACCTCGCACATGAGATGCAAATACAAAAAGAAGTAAAAAAGCTTACCTGGCCATCTGGTGTATAACAAGCAGCAGTGACCATTTCATGAAGATCATTCCAATCGACAACTTGACGTTCTGGGATACTCCATATGCGTACCTTAGCATCAAGGGATCCACTGATAAAATATCTATCATCAGCAGGATTGAACTGGATGCACGTGACTGCAGAAGATCAAATAATACACCGGTACCAAAATTAACGAAAAATAGATTTAGGTTGGAAAATAAAAAGATGCTTAAGACTCTGCCAATAATCTGAACTTTATGATCACCAAATTCTACATTACAAAAATATAAAGTTTTCGAACAAACATAGTTCTTGAAATTGGTTAATATTTGCTTTAAACAAGTCTTGAGTTACACGAGAAGGGATTTCATGCACTGCACAATCAAAATCACATCCACAAGTAATTGAGCTAAAAGCTTCATGTGAAACCAGGCTAAACTGGGGTTGCTAAGGCAGGCATGACACATAGCTTCATACAAGCAAGCACCAGCAAAGCTACATCAAAACTGATACAATACCAGTTTAACACTAGGAGGAGTCAATTATTGGTCCAAGATACACTTACCATAGTCACTATGTGAAAAGATCTTCAGGCAAGAGTTGTTCGACATGTGCCATAGCCTTACTGTCTTGTCCATTGAAGATGAGAGCAGATACTGGGGAAGAAAAGACAAGATGGATTAAAAAGGAATATCCTAAGAAGTAACCATAAAAAACAATTTTAAACATCCCATTTGTAAAGCACAATGTTGAAGACACTAAAGTCTTAAGACCAAACACAACAACCAAAAGCAGACAAATGTAATAAGCAGTTTCACCCGCTAAGCCAATCATGGCAGCTAGGCACCATTGGCACTCGTCAGCAATAAAGAGATTGGGCCTCTCTAAAAAATTTGATGAAACAGTTCCACCGAATGTAAGGAAGGAAAGAGTGCAAAATGGGAGCCTTTTCAAGTCAGTGATTATTGACCTTGCAAATGGTACTTTGAGTATTAACAGCATATTTGTTTCAAACTCAACTTTAATAGAGGAGCTAGTGATATGAAAGGAACGGTACAAATACTAAGAGTAATTGATAATTGACCATACAAAACTTTAACTTCCAAATGTAATAATGCATCCAACCAATTTGCAGAAAAATATATGCAATGTCAAGCATATGGAAGCATCTATACCTTAAATCATTTGCGTCAAAATTTCTGAAGTGAGTGCATTTTAGCATAGCCATCTATATGAACACTTTACTTACCTAGTTAATTATCATAAGTTTGAAACAGGAAGACACAAAGATCAAGATAAATTCGCCATAGATTACATCCGAAGCATATTTACACCAAGAAAAGATAGTTACTCCAAAAATCTGAGAAAAGACCAAGCTGTAAATTGAATCTTAGAACTCTCATAGGTCAATAATTTAAAGATATTGCAATTTAAGCAATGAATATTAACATTCCACATGGTGCTTGGAAGAAAATAACTTGCAGACTAACTTGTAAATTGCTCTTGAAGTAATGAAGTGAAATTTTGAGGTAAATGAGATAGTAATTGGTTACAGTTATCGATTTACCACTGTCTAAGCTTTTTGTTTAAAATCTCATCATAATTAGCATCTGCAAGCGAACAGATATCACTTTCTCAGATGTCCCACTGTTATTCAGCAATGATGTTTAGAAAACAGATACAGGCCTCAAAACAGAAACACAACTAAGCTTTGGAAATTTGTTTCGACAGACCTCTTATGTCTGCCCTTAAATCATAAACCCTTAGTTGAGTTTGTTTAATGATATAACGGGAACCGCTCTCTCGTTGTTGGCCGAAAAAGCCACTAAAGATACTCCTTCCATCAATATAGAGTTTCAGCCACATGGCATTTGTTCTTTCTTGTTATTAGAGCAGTCAGAAGGGATATAAGTAGAATGAAAAACGAGATTTTGTTATTATTTTTAACAGTAGGAATACCAATGGTGTGAACATATAACTAAAAACATTCACTGCCATCAAAAGAAAAGAGGGTAGACAGGTCACTCACCTCAGACTTGGACCAACAGAGGTCGAGCACATCAGCAAGGTGGCCTCTGAAAGAGTAGAGGGGCTTCTCAGATAGTGCAAAGACATTTTCCGGTACAATAACGTGACCCATGTTCAACGACTTGCGACCATAAGAGATCTTCCTTCTTCTCTTCTTCTCCATGTGGGCAGCCTCGCCATTGGACAGAGCCAAAGACGGCTCCGGAGAACCAGTGGCACCTTCATCTAATTTATCAGGCGCCAGTTCACCCCTCCTCTCGGATTCAATAACCTGCCAGACATGAATCACCCTGTCCTCCCCTGCACTGGCCAAATACTGCCCATCCAAACTGAATTTGATGCTCCAAATGCAGCCATTATGAGCTTGAATCTGTTGGCTCATGTACAGAGCAGTGAGATCTTTGCAGGACTTGCCATAGTGCCGGACTTTGATCTTCTCCGGAGCATGCGACGAGACGTCCTGGCTATCGTCCGTGGCGGAGCTGGACCTACGCCCGCCCTTCTCAGACGAAGTGTCCTTCTCGTCACTGCTCCTTCTGTCCCAACTACGGTGGCCGGTCACCGAGCTTGCCACATTCTTTATGCTCCTCAGCCAGCCCCCACTTCTCCTCTTCGCCTTCGGCCCGCTTAGGGAGCTGCCGCCATCGACGGTGGAGTCCGTCGTGCCGTCCCTCTTCCCTCCTCCTTCCTCCACATTCTGCCGCCGCA
The DNA here is from genome assembly GCA_032619315.1 of Piper longum. Lineage (NCBI taxonomy): Eukaryota > Viridiplantae > Streptophyta > Magnoliopsida > Piperales > Piperaceae > Piper > Piper longum. The sequence goes on from JAVDBV010047699.1 coordinate 47,789, forward strand.
TCAGCTCCTGAACAATAGGCGAATGCCCAACGACGCACATCTGAAACTCCTCCCCCGTCAATTGCCGGCCCGTCCCTACTTGCTGCAGCTTGTTCCAGGTTCCATCTTTCCCAAGCTCGTTCACCACGAACTCCTCCCCGTTGTCCAGATTCTTTATAGTGCACACGCCCTGATCATGGTCGCCGCTGAGAACACTGTCCGAATCATCCTCCAGACGCTGGTGGTGGCCCAACTCCGAGCTCGAACCTGCAAATGGGGAGTCGGTGTTGAACAACGTCTTCCCAATCTCGCCGGAGCAACGAGAGAATTTGCCGCTTGGGGGCTTGCTCGACGCCGGCGACGGGTCTTTGCTGCCGCCGGAGCCACGTTGGTGATCGCCAACATCACAGAGATGGTGGTTTCTATGTACAGCGGTGGCCGCGAAGGAGACAGCGCCGTCGGAGCTAGATCGGGAGATAGCCAATTCCTCCGCCTTGGCCGGAGAATCCGGCGCTAGCTGGTTGCAGGAAGCGGATCGTCGGCCAGAGCAGGCATCGGCACGACCACCAACCGCATCCTCAACCCCATCGTCGTCGGCGACAGGGTAAGGAGTGACCGACGAGTTCAAGCGGGCGAGGGTCCTATCAGACGCGAGGCCTAGGTGGCGGAGAAGCCGCTGCCGCCGTTCCTGCACGGAGGCCGGGTCAGCAACCCAAACATCGTACATAGAAAGCGCGGCCATGGAGATCCGCAGCGCCGCCGACGCGGCGGAGTCATCTCCCTTACTCAACCGCCCGCCGACGCAGCGGCGGCGATGGTGGTGGTACGGGCCGCCCTCGTCGTTATCGGAAGAGCAAGAAGACGAGGAGCAGGAGACGATCCGATCGAGGGACTCGTAGAATTCCTCGTCCCCCCCCTCAACCTCTTCTTCAATCTCTAGTTCCTCTTCTTGCTTCCACCTCGACGAAGTGGCCATCCTTGCAGGGCAGCACCCATCCCCTCACCAAATCCCCATCCCTCCACCTCCTCCTCCTCCACCTCGGTAGGGAGGAGGGGAACGCGAGCACCCCCACCTCCAACAAAACCTCAAACAACGGTATCTATCAATATACCTTAGTCTAGACCAAGAAAGAATCCAAAATGATCTCGGCGCTGATTTCAACCTACACGTCTGAGAGCAAAATGAATGGTGGGATGGGAATGAGGGAATGCGACGCAGTAGCTTGTAAGTAGGAAGTGGTCAGGCCTCATTCAGATCTAACCCACCCTAACTTCTTCCCTTCCCCTCCCCACCTCCACAGTAAAAATCCATCTCTCTATCTTTTTTTGATGGATGATAATAATAACCAAAACGGTTCCAATTTCCTCGTCTCGTATTCAACCCCATTCAAACGCCACCAAAGCATTCTACTTACTACTGCTTCAACCGAAAGGAAAAAGAAGGAAATGACGAATCACACAGATAACTACACCTCACTCCCCTCCCCTTTTTTGCGTTAAAATTTTAGCCCATTCTTTTTTTCTTTTGCCAACAGTAAGGCTTGGTGTTTCGGACAGTATTTAAGGGGGGGATTAAAGTTGAGGTTAGGAAGAAGCGGAGAAGGCCCACGGCTGTCGGTACGGAGGAGGGCCTCGCGATTTGTTTGGGATTTGGGATTTAACAAGTTCTCTCATTCATTGGGTTGGGTTACTAGCTTCCATAGGGGCCCGTAGCCCCCCCCCCCCCCCTGCTCCCATCCCATCCCATCCCACCATTGGCCGCACCGTTTTCGTTCCCCCAACCCCGAGCTTTTACAAATTCACAGTACGATTACTATTAGTATTAATCTATTATCAGGTTGGAGTTAAGAAACTTGGAGGTGGCGTTGCGACTTCAGACTTAGCAGGCGGCTCGGGGCCGCACAAAACACCACAACACGTAATGATGCTGCTTCGCGCTGGGGGCCGCCGTGATCGGTAATCATGCTTGCTTTGTTGTGTTTTTTTCGTTCCACGAGCTCGCTTCGTTTTCAGCCGTTTCTTTTGGTCCACTAATCATATACCCTGTCTCCGCCGCTATGCTCAACTCCTCCTCCCCTCTCCCTTTCTTTTTTCAATAAGCTTTTTAAACACGTTTGATTTGATTACTACTTGTAATATATTTTTATGGGTTTTAATTAATCCATAATATTTTTTATTTGACTGAGATGGGCCGGTGTTGGATGATGGGCGAGGACTGCGTGGGTAACGAGGCCCAACATAGAGGAGAGGGAAGTGCAACCTAGAGAGTAGGAGTGTAGCTAGGCTGCCTGCCAGTGCCAGCCAATGAATTATGATGGATGACTTCTCCCTTACCGTTGTTCAGATGGCATGCATGCACCCCTCCCCAATTGTCACCACCACCTGCACCGTACCCCCTACAGATGCTTCCTTCCATCACGTTTCAATCAAGATTCCCACTTCTGGAGTCCCTTCCCCCAATACATCTTTTAACAACGATATCCGTACCAATGGGAGATCTGGTGTTCGCTGTGATGGGTTGATGGGCCTTGTGTACGCCTTCTTTAGAGAAACGAACAGAAAGGGGAGACTTGTAGGAGAAGGAGAAGCCCACAAGCTGTTTTTTTTTTTTTTAAGATTTTTATTTATTTATTTATCTAGAAAAAGAGAGGCAGCGGCGAGAGTTGAGAAGAGCAGATATGTTTGTTTAGTTTTGATTCTTGTCCATGGCTGGGTTGTGAACTCTCTCAATTATCGGTTCCACCCATCTGGCACATGCGTAGTGGTTGGTGAATTGTTATTATTAGAAGTTAATAATAAAGATAGAGCAGTACTCCTTCATCTTATTAATAATGACACTACTTATGGTGTTTTATAAATTGAACAGGACTAAATAATGGAAATTTGTAAATATTTTTTACTTTTCTTTATTATTATTATTATTATTTAGGGAAGAACAATATGTATTATATGCTTCTTCTGACTTTTTTGTTTCATATATCGGGCACTCTAACATGTTTGATATTTAAATTGGAGTGCAGTACTCTTAATTGGGGAAGGAATCAATCAATACTTATATGTTATATGCAACTTAATATGAGCATGTTTTTTGTTGGTTGACAAGCAACATTATTGCACGCGCATTAGAAGGCGTAATAATTCATCAAATTTGCTTAGACTAATCATCTATTACCTAGTTTTATAATAATTTCCATGTGCATTGGAAACCATTACCTTAATTTACAACTATTTCAAACATCTATTACATGGTCACGACGACGTAATTGTAATCAACAAAAGGAGCTAGTGGTTTAATTTCTTGGCTTCTGACATGTTCATAAAGGGAATTGGGTTGATTTAATTATTATTGGCTTAGAGATATGAAATGTGCCAAGAGTAGATTAGAGGAAAGTTATTTTCCGGAGAAAAACCCTTCTCTACTTTCTTTGAACGAGTGACTCTGTTCCCCATTTTAATACGCCACAAACATGTAAAAAAAGGTTACGCTCGTATATGTAGACATTTATATATACGGCATGTGCCCTTGCATGACTCGTTGATATAACGCCGGTGGCAATAAGACGTGACTCATGGAGTCGTGCATGCCTTCCCACCCATATCTTTTTTTGTCTTTTCGAGAAAAAAAACAATGTACGACAATAATCATTAATTCTCTAAGTCAATATTTCCCCTGTTTTTACTTATAGAACACTTGGTGGTATATAACAAAACTCAGACCTCACCAGAGGAGCCTCTAACATAGAAAAACGTTTGATTCCATGGCTGACATAATATATAATCAGTGAGTAATTAATTTCGTCTGGCGTCTATTAGTATGCTTCGAAACCAACGATAGCTTCAAATTAGTAAGGATGCATATATGTTTTAATGAGCCTGTGACTACATATTGAGTTGGACGAGACTATGTCACCCAAGCTCACGAACTCTGTCGCCACTGCACACTCGTCGCAGCTCCCAACTAATCAAATTTCCTATGATGCACATATTACTTCTCGCAACAATTTTAAGATAAATAAATTTATACACGTGGTGAAAGAACTCAAGCCATCGTTTGCACAGCTGCTTACTAGGATGGGTTAATCAAAAGAAAAAAAATTTGCTCCTCTCGAGCATAGTTGCATAAAGCGGAATCAAAATCGAAATCGGTTTTCTAAAGAATTGGAATCGGTTTTCCAAGGAATTGGAATCGGTTTTTTAAAAATCGGAATCCGTTTTCCAAGGAATCGGAATCGAAATCAGAATCGGTCTAAATTGGTCAAGAATCGGTTTTCTTGAATCGGTTCAAGAATCGGTCTGAATCGGAATCGGAATTGAAATCGATCTGAATCAGTTATATAAAAAAATTTGATATTAATGTTATTTTGATATTATTGTGTTATTATAGTTTATGATACTTTTTAATATTTTTTAGATTTTTTTTAAAATTATTTGGAATTAATTATTATTTTTTACTTAAGTCGGACTCGGGTCAACTTTTAATTACGAAAATACCACCCCTTCTCCCCCACCTCCGCC
>JAVDBV010047700.1:0-20636 GCA_032619315.1 Piper longum
TCTTCTGTAAAGACTTAAATATATATATATATATATATATATATATATTTAAGTCTTTACAGAAGAAAAGAATGTCTAGATGGAGACTAAAAGCTTTGGACTTATTTGAATTTGAGCTTTAGTAGGAAATTAGAGTTAGAGTTTGAAGAGAGCCTTTTTCAACATTAATTGCACAAGTGGTTAGAAGCTATGGACTATTTGATTATAAATAAAAAATTAGGTCTATGAATATGTTGCAGCTTCAATGTGAAAATTATGTAATGAAGAGGAAGAAAGATTGAGAACTGGGGATTCCAGATTTGGTATGCTTTGTTAAAGCTACATTTATCAATTTCCCAACTTTCGAGTTCAAAAGAGTCTGGTTCAAAGCATGATTGTATTTACATCTCATGGGTGATTTCATTGTAAAAGATCTTGTTGATCTTGTAAGGAATTATTGTAAACAAGATCAGGTGTAATCTTGAGGTGTGTGCTTGCACTAGTGGTTGGGTGATACTCCGGGTGTGGAGTTAGTGTTAGTGGTTGTAATTGTAAGTGTTCAATTTGTCTTGTGAAGTCGAGCTTGAGGTCAAGAAGGGAATGACAAGTGTGCCTTGTGAAGATGACTCAGAGTTGAGTGCAGTAAAAGGCAAGTAGCTTGTGATACACTTGGATCTTGCTTGGTGAAGTACAAATGATTGTACAATTAGGTTGTAGCATCAAAAGGATAAGATAAGTTCTCTTAATGAAAATAGATTTGGGATGGATAATTTTACTTAGTTAATAAGTAGCTCATCTTGTTGTGTTAATCGGGTTACACTTAATTGCAATTGATATCTAGGGAGACAAGTATTATTATAATGGGCTTTCGCATCTTACTACAACCTACAGCACTAGCATCATTTCACATTCCTTTGCAAATAAAACTACGTTAGTGCATTACAATCAACTCACGTTTATGGATATATACGATTCTAATGCATGCTCATAGTTAGCCCATAAACTACTTCACCCATAGATATAATCGATTTGGCTATTCTTAGATCTTGATCATATCTCTTAATCATGCAAAAGTTAGCTACTCTTTTGAAGCATTACGAACAAGTATGAAGCAATCAACTCACAATTAATGTAACAAGATAACATCAACAAGATATCTTGCATATCAACCAAGATCCATCATAAACCGTAAATCACTAATAGTTACCCATGAAAGAATAATAATAGATCATGAAGTTTAACAAAGAAGATAACATTGCAATAAGATGAGGGAAAATATTATGTAAATATGTGATAATGAGACCCTGGTATGAACTTCTCTTCAGCAATGCTGCTTTCCTTGAAAGCCAATTCCTTGTAGCTTGGCTTCCACTGCTTCTTCTCCATAGTCTTCAACTCCTCCTTCAGATTGGTAATGTAGAATTTGAGAGTGAAAGATGAAGAGAGGAATAATGGGTTTTCTTCTCTACAAGCCTCTTTATAAAAATTCATTTTTCTTAGTGTGGATGAGGGTATTTATAACCAATGGAGGATGGAACTCCTTGTCAATACCACAGTTTCTTGGTAGTTTCCTTCCTAAAAAATAAGGCAAATGTTGACCCAATCATCAACTTCAGACTGTGTTCTCCAGTTTTGTTCCCTTGTCCCCTCCTTGTCTCTTCACGGCATGTGGAGTTGGAGTTCTCTCATGGTGTTTAAATTATCCCAATTGAAGTGGCATACCAAGCACAGTAGTGGAGACTTCCTTGCAACTTCTTTCCTCCTAATGTACATGAGTTGCTTTCCCATAAACATTGGCATTAAGTGGAGATGTTCTTTCTTGGTTGGCAAGGTGGTCATCCAACAACTTCTAAGTGGGGACTTGGGTGAATAGGTAGAACAGTTCAATGGTGGGGAGCAGGTTCAGAATTGTGCAAACTTTTATGCTGGGTCAAAAGCATGTTTAGAAGGTTGCAGGTCTGATCATGTGTAGGTCTGATCAAGTGCTCTTAAGTTGTTTGGGCGCGGGATCATCCACCCCCGGGGTGACCGCGGTCCTTGTAATTCGATTCGGTCCGGGTTTGAAGGGTTCGGTGGGACCGAGGCACCCTTACCGCGCAAAGAGATAGTGAGATAAAATAAAATAATGCAAATGCTATCACAAGCACCAAAATGACACGCAGGCAATTTTTACGTGGTTCCTTAGGGTTCATCTCGAATCCCTAAGTTAGTCCACGGTGAAATTAGTACTCACAATCCACTATTTCTCCTTTGATTGTACAAGTTACATAAAATAGTGAATTTTTGCCTCCTTTAAATCAATTTGTGTGAAATCTTGACTCCAATGCCATGGTTCATCTCTTTCTAGTCTTTAAATCCTCAAAACAACCTTACCACTATGTCCGGAGTATCCAAAAATAGTGGAGTAGTAAATTTTGCCTCGATCCGAGGTGTAGAAGGCCTTCAAATTATTTCCGAATCCTTAATAGACTGAATCGGACCGCTTCGGGTTGGTTCAAACCAAATAAATGCTAGACCGGGCCGGGTAGCATGCGCAGGATCCTTTTTCACTCTGCGTACGCCTGTCTACGGGTGGTGTACAGTGCACCAACTCCAATCCGGGTAGCAGATGGGTCTCGGACGCGATCTTGGTCCGAGCCTATTTACTGGTCTGATCAATTAGTGGGCAGATAGTATGGTCACAGATCTGACGGACAAGCAGACTTGGTCAAATAATTGGGCACGCCAGACCCGCTTAGGCGTGAAATAGGAAACTTTGGGAATCGACTATGAATTGTAAATCACTATTCCAAAATCATGTTTGTCACTTCTTCGAGGCTGGGAATGACCGTCTTTAGTCGGAAAAGGCCACAAAGGTCCGCCTTCGTTGTTGGGTTCCTCTGTTCTGTTTTCATCCTTATCCAATGGGTCTCTTTCTGGCTGTTTTCCGGAGACTGAAATGGCAAACTCCGATGACAATCACTTTGGCTTTGTAGAACACTCCTTTTTCTTCGCTTTTCACCTGATGGAGGCTGTGGAAACGGCCGGTACTGATCGGAAAAAGTCAACGAAATCGGACCTTTGCTGCTGTTTTCAGCCTTTTCCACAGTTTCGGATGATGGGTCTCTTCCTTGCTTTTTTTCGGAGACTGCGATGGCGAACTCCGGTAATACTCAGTTTTGGTTTGTAGACCACTCCACTTTCTTCAATTTTGTTACAACTTCGGGGCCGTGAACGACCGTCTATGGTTGGAAAACTGCCGTGAAAATCTGTCTTCATTACTCCTTTCCTCTTTTTTCTTCTTCCCTAGTCAGAAGCCGCTCTTCTTGGATTTTTGCCGGAGACTGCAATGGCGAACTCCGGCGAAACTCACTTTGGGTTTGTAGACCACTCCTCTTTCTTCAATTTTGTTACAAATTTGGGGCTGGGAACGACCGCCTCTTGTCGGAAAACGGCCACAAAGATATGCCTTTCCAATGTTTACTGCTCTTCCATACTCTGTTTTCTACCTTTTCCAATCGACAGCTTACTGGCAAAATGCCAGAGACTGTACCAACGGAATCCGGTGGAACTCCACCATGGTCTGGAGATTGTTTCGTGGCCTTCACCTTAGACACCACGTCTGCTCTGGCAACGAGCGGACTTTATCGGAAAACTGCCATGAAGTCGACCTTTTGCTAATGTCTTCTTCTCTGTCTCCTCTCTTATCTGATGGGTGGCTTCTTGAATTTTTTTCCAATGATGGTAGCTTCCGATTCCAGGGAATCTCGATTTGTGTTGGTATATCACTTCCCCGGATTCAATTTGGATTCCACTTCTGGGTTGGGAATGACCAGAATTGTCTGGAAAACGGCTGCAAAATCTGGCTTTTGCTACTGTTACTGCTCTATTTTCGGCTGTCTTCTCCGATCAGATGGGCCTCTTCCTGGCTTTTTTCCGGCGATTGCAATGGCGTACTCCAGCAAAGCTCACTTTGGGTTTCGAGACCACTCCTCCGTCTTCACGTTCCACCTCATGGAGACTCTGGGAACGGCCGTCACTGATCGGAAAATGTCAGCGAATTCTGTTGTTCGCTGCTATTTTCTGCCTTTTCCTCTGGTCGGATGGTTCTCTTCCTGGCTTCTTTTCGGCGACTGCAATGGCGTACTCCGGCAAAGCTCCAGTGATAATTCAAGCGTTGGCGATGATCCCGGCCAGCGGCATTCCAAGATGGCAAAGCATCCTCTTTGGCAAATCGACTGGCTTCATGGCAAAGATGACTCTTTCTTTTCCAATGATCTTTTACTCCAGGTCCTCTGTTTCCCGCCTGCTCCAGTGGGCAATTTCCTACTTTCCGTGTCTGGCTTTCTTCTCCAATGATGGCAGCAAACGCCGGCAAGGACGACTGTAGGATGAATACCTCTGGTTGTTCTTGTAAAAGAGAAAAATTCACCTTTTCGAGTAGCTATGTGGCGGTGAGGACTTCCTCCCTTGGCATGGACAGTGGTTCTCCATGGCGGGAAAGCTCTCAACTCCCCTCTTGAACACAATCGGCTCCGGTTGCAGCTGTGATCAGAGGGTGGTGAAGGTGGTAGCAGGACAATTGGTGAAGGTGGTTTAAGCGGCAACAACCAATTTGGGGTCGGTAGAGATGGATCTCCGACAAGGGGCTTTTCTTCTGCTCCTCCTTTTTCTCTTCTCTTTTTCTCCAGTGACGGATGGAAATGCTTTGCGATTGTAGCGAGACTAGAATGATCTTCGAGTGTTGGACTTCAAAACATTGGTAGATGGGCTAGGGGGTCGTCGGAGATGGATCTCCGACGAGGGGCTCCTCCCCTTTTTTCTTCCTTCGTATTTCTTTTTTCTATTTCTTTTTATTTCAACGTACGAGCCCCCCACTACTCTTCCACTAGTGGGTATTTATATAGGTGTCAGAAGAATTTTTTAGTTCCACCATTTGGGTCAGGAAATCACAGCCATTCTAACTTTCTGTATAAATTCCCTTCTTTCATCCTGGAACAGCAAAGACTAGTTCTCTTGTAATCTCCTCCGACGGTTTTAGAATAGCATGACCAATTCTTTAGAGTTTATCCAGAAGTTATACACGTGACCAGATAAATATAAATATTCTCGTGATAAATATTTTTTGGATAAATATGTGCAAACATAAGTGTTCCATCCTATGTTGATGAAAGAGTAGTTTGACCCTACCTTACAAGCTTGGATGGGCCTTGTCCTTGATCCTTCAAAACATAATTCTTTATTTAGATTTGTGTGCAGCTTTACTCATATTTATAATGTCTTGCAATGTTTCAAAATTTTTAAATTTCTTTGGAAAATGCTAGGGAAAATGGTGCTAGGGTATGAAAATGGCGTGCAAATATTATCAAAATTTTATCTTAATTTACGAAATATCATCTCACCTACCACTCTATTATTTGTATTATGTGTGCACTTGCACTATATATTTGTTAAGCAAGAAGTTTTTGTCTTGGTTGCTCGAGAGTTGTTTGATTGAATTAAATATATAGTATATTCATTTAACTAGTTTTGAGTTTTCTTTGTTTTCAGGTAGTTTATGCAAGAGCCTAAAGTAGAAAACCTATTACCTTTTGATCCATTAATAAAAAGGCCTACAAGACAAACAGGAAAAAAAGAAATTAGGCCATAGCATAGAATCTAGGTAACATTACTGGGCAACTGTTCTCAATTAGCTTGAAATCAACAATGCAAACAAAAAGTCATTGGCAGAGCTTGCACTAAGTCAACTCGAGGGTTTTAGTTTTAGTAAAGTGAGGGCTCAAATCATCGCAAATATTTTTGAAGTAAAACCTATTATGTTTCAAATGTTACAATCTATAGGACAGTTCAAGAGACTGCCAAATGAGGATCCCCATATGTACTTGTTGAATTTTGTAACAACATATGATTTATACAAATAATATCATGTCTCTGGAGATGCAATCATGCTAAGGTTGTTTCCATTTTCCCTCAATGGTGCAGCTAGGGTTTGGATCAATTCATTGGCACTGAATTCAATCATCACTTGGGAAGAGATGGCAAGAAAGTTTATTCTCAAGTATTTCTCACCCTCTAGAATAGTACAATGTAGGAATCTCATCACTTTTGTTCGGATGGAGAATCAACCTTTTTATGATACTTGGGAGAGATTAAGAGAGTTATTAAGGAAGTGTCCCCACTATGGTATTTAACCTTTGGTGTAAATTTAAACTTTCTACAACGGGTTGATGAGCCAAACAAGTCTATCATTGATGCAACTACTAGAAGATCCATTATGGCCAAGATATATGAAGAAGCCTATGAACTAATGGAGAAGCTAGCTTCTATCCATCATCAAATGGTTTATAACAAAATTGTGAGGAAGCTCACTCCTAAAATTCTCTGAAAGGATGCTTTCACTTCCCTATCTGCCCAACTTAACGATTGACCAAATATGTACAAAGTCTAGAAGTTTAGTCCCAAGCAAGTGCACATTTTGGACAAGTCATGCATTGTAAATGGTGTGGCGATGCTCATACAATAGATCAGTGCTATTATCATCCATAATCAATCAACTATTATGGAAACTACAACCAGAAACAGAATATTCTACTTTCTAATGCTTACAACCCTCGTTGAAGGAATCATCTAATTTTTGGGTGGGATGCTAACCAATATGCAAGGCCAATGATTCAAGCAACACCTAGATTCCAAGCCCATTCACATAACATATTACAGCAGCCCATTGACAAGAAACAAGATGGAAGCCAAGGTGATCAAGCTGATCCTATTAAAGAAAAAGTAGTTGGAAGAGTTTTAAATAGTGGTGCTAAATGAGGAGTGGATTGCTATTTTACAAAGAACAATGACACCAAAGTTGAAGGATCCTCATCCTTTAATTATCCCATGTTCTATAGTATCCAATTTTTGAGTGAAGGGCGGAGGTACAAGGTGAGCTGCAAGCTGATGCATGACCTGTGATCCATAAGTGTTTTGTTGGAGATGTAAAATAAAACATGTGTTGGGAGGCAATCCAAGTTACCTTAAAAAAAAACCTTTTTGTTTGTTTTCTTTTAGGTTGTTAACATCATATGGAAGCTAAAGAATGGAGCTAGACTTCCACCATACACCTGTTTTGAGGGAGTATTCTTAACCTATATTTCTTATTTAATCTAAGAGCATTAAGGACACTGCTGATTGAAACCTTGGGGGGGCGAATATAGTTTGCTAAGATTGGATATTTGATTGTTGAAATGCTATGCTATGTTTGTTAGTTCCTTTTATTTTGTTAGTATAAGCTAATTCTTATTAGCTATCTTTGGAGATTAGATGATAGTGAAGTTAATTAGTCATAGTTTTGTAAAATGCATGAAGATGAAGTGAGCTAGAACTCTTTCATAAGACTCTTGAGGCAAAATAGAGAATTATTGGTAGTCAAGAAATGATTTAGGTTTGTATTGTTTACTGGAGCCTAAAAATAACTATCCTGATATAACTTAGCTTTAGCTAATTTAGGCCTTACATTGACTGCTAGTTTAGTGTTCCTTATAATTTTAAAGCTCTAGCCTGATTATGTTTATCCATGTTTTTTATTTTCCAACACCTAATGTTTATAAGGCTGAATCGTTCATTACTAGTTATAAACTCATGTATTTTAGTGGAAGAAGTATGTTGGGGGTGTTGGAAAGATGTTTGGAATATAAGGGAATTAGAGTTGTTATTTGTCAGAAAAAAAAGTTTTATGATGAAAATTTTGATGGAAGTTTGAAAATAAATTTTCGTTGAGTATGTAGTGATGATGGTATGTTTTGGCAACACTGTTAGCCTACAACTCTGTAATTTTGCTTTTGTCTCTGATTTGTGGATAGTTCTGCCTAATCAATCAAATCGCACAACTATGAGTCGTCAGATGGGCACCTTTATGAAAAAGAAAGAAACACACTTAACTAATGCAACTGATTAAAGTAGAACATCTCATGTCTATTAGTTGAGAAGGAAGCTACAAGGAATCTTCATGGAAGCTGCATGGAAACTTCATGGAAGATTCAAGGAAGGTTTCTAAATAGACACCTACTCCGACTTCTCAATAGAGTGAGACCTTCACTCAAAAAAAAAAGATATCCCTTTCATACCCAATTCTCCTTCTTCCAAACCTTGGAGTCTTCAGTTCTTCAACATTCCAATCTATAGAAGGAAGAAGCTCCAAGAGTTTTAGAAGAAGGAATCGTGAAGTCAAGCTACAATGAAGCAACCGCAGTTGGAGAGAAGAACGGTGCTAGGGCCTCAACAATCTAGATTTGGACTCTTTCTTCTTCTTCTACTTGTGCTATTTTCTTATTGTGTTTAATGATGTTTCCTAAATCTTTTATGGGGTAATTTGTATTGATTTGGGATTTACAATTGATCTTAGTTTATATGTGATCTAGTTTTGTTATTCTCTATCTATTTATGATGGATTGTTAGTTGATTATTTCATATTGGTTCTTCATGCATGAAAAACATAACTGACTTTTGTATAATTAATAGATTCGATCTAGCACTATATATAGGCAAATTGAAGATGTCTTTGGATGAAATAGTTTGAGATTATTTTAGAAGACATACACTGGAGTCATAAATATTCATGAAAGGGAGTCATTCATAATGCATCGTTCTTGCCTTGTTTGCACAGACATGTGGAATTGGGTGGGGTAATAGATTCTATTATATAATGACAACCCATTAAAATCATTTTAGCTTCCTCACATATCAACTTTGGCTACATTATAATTTGATGGAAGTAACAATGTTATTTTGCTTGTTAACTAAGTCCAATGTTAGTATGATCAGTATGAACTGTTTTCGAATCCCATAACGTGTCCGTTTTAAACCTTCTTGAGGGTTAAGATCCACTTTCGTAAATTTTACAACGGTAGTCCAATGAACAAATTTCCAAATTATAACATTAAGTTTAGGTCCATTCTTCGAGCCAAATTGAGGCATTTCAACTTGATATAAAAGCCTACTTTTTGTACTATTTGCATGACTTACTTTCGGGATGTGTGGTGTATGTGCACATGTTGTACGTTGTATCATGTGATGTGCTTGGTATGATAATATGTATTGTATGGTTGTATGTGTTATGTTCTGGGTAATAACCCCACCCATGAGTCTATCCACAGCTTAGCCGGCAGGTATATCCTTCAAAGTGTGCTTTTGCATTTCTCCATTGTTAATTCACCCTATTTTGCCCAAATTGGTAGTTTACCAGTCGGGTAGTTTAGCCGTCAATAGTTGTTAGGGTGAGTAGTTTTCAAGATGGCTGTATGCGTAGAAGCAGGCAGCACAATCCCTCACCGGCACCAACATGTGTTAAGGCGATGCCCATAGCTTGCATGTGAGCCGACAGTGGACCTGATGGCAAAGTTGATTCGGGTTCTTAGGGAAGAGCAGTAGGCACTTCGTGATGAGCAGCTGCAAGGTAGAGAGGATTTGCAGTGGGCTAGGGATGACATGACTCAATTGTTGGATACGGCCAAGGAGATGGTCATGGCAGCGGTAAGATTGGAGAAGAGGCCAGCAGGGGCAGAGACTCCTGTTGAGGCCTCTAAGTCAGAGCATGTATTGCCACCGTCACCAGCATAGTTCTCAAACATTACCATAGCACCACAAATAGTTAAATTGCATGAGATACATGCACCAGGGATGCCAGTGGGATTGCTCCTCCCTAGACGGATTGACAGTGAGGAAACAGAGACAGCTAGGCTCAGACAATTTGCTGTCGGTGAGAGCTCAAGTAATTTGGGCTAGGAGTAGCAGTAGACGAGTGGGTGTTGGTATGTTGACCGTTTTCTTAATGGGAGTACAGATTTGGAGGTAGCTCTAGAGTAGATCAACATAGCCTCGGGAGTACTAACCATATGGGTTGTCCACTTGATTTCTAGGTTCGTGTGGCCACAGGGGCCATGCAGTGTATGGGCAAGATCTGGTGGGATTCTGCCCATGTCGCTTACTTAGGAACCAAGCAGTTGGAACAGATCACATGGGAGGAATTTCGAGATGTGTTGTACTCTCAGTACTTCTCAGCCACAATTAGGGCTAGAAAAAAAAGGTGTTTCTGTTGTTAAGGCAACATGAAGGCTTGTCCATGGCACACTAGGCCAATTTTTTTACTTTAGACAGGTTTGCTTCTGGCAATTTTGCTTCTAAGAGATCGCAGACTGCCCAGTTTATGTTCGGTTTGTACATTAGCCTCACATCTCTTGGGTTCTTTGAGCCCCCAATTAAGCTATAATACCACAGTTGGGCCCTTTGGGCCCCCAAAATGGACTTGCAAAATGTGTCACGGGCCTTTTTTAATCGAAAAGTTAACTCAAGGAATAAGGCTTTTCCATTAGCCTATATACAAGTCACTAACACCTTCTACGACCGATGTGAGACAAACCCAATAGCATCTGTTGTGGCCTCCTTCTCATTTTTGACACATGTAGAGGTTGTGATGAGAGCCTTGAGCTGTGAGCACTTCATGAGTCCCACCACCATACGAGGGGTCTCAGCCAATCTAGCCGCAGGGGATAAAGGTGCCAAGGACAGAATCATTAGGATCCCCACCAGCAGAGACGTAGGATAGATAATGGAGTGGTGGCATATGCTACCAAGGAACATTAGGCTCAGAGGTTCCCTCCACAAACACAGTCGTTTGAGGACAAGGGACAACATGGTAGTGATTACACGGAGTACCCAATTTGTCCACAGTGCCTGAGGCGACATGCGAGTGCATGTCAAAGAGCTACATTGGCTTGCTTCACTTGCAGAGAGATGGGGCACCGTGCAGTTGTAACACCCGAATTATGGTTCACCTAATAACTGAATCAGAATTATTACGATCGAATCGAGTCATCTCTAAATCAATTAATCTACAAGACTTGAACGATCAAACAGACCGAAACAACCATCTTAGTGTCTTGAGAATGGAAGACATTACTAATTATACATAAATAATGTATCAAGTATAGAGAAAAGCATGGAAGAAGACAATGGCGCACTAAGCACAAGTGTGTGTACCATCTATTTGTCATTCTACCAAAGTTGACCCAATACACAGGAATGTAAGACCTATATATATAATAAAGAAAATGTCACCAACGAATGTCACTTGTCAAAAAAATAACCAGTACAAACTGGCAAGTGAAAACTGATTTCCACAAGGAAAGCGAAATTGTATATATTCTCTATAGGAACACTCAAAGGGCATCTACTGAGAATTCATCATGCTATAGACTCGATCACATCCTGAATTGATCTTGTGCTATGTCACTCTTGTCAAATGCCTCTCTAAGCAATAATTGGTCCCACTCTCATGAAAAAAACACATAACCTAAGCCCATTCAAACCTCCTATAATGCCTAGCGAAGAGCACAATGGTCAAGATCACTTAGCTAGTCGCATTCAGTAACCTTTTATACCACAAATCTATACATGAGCTATACAAGATAGTACCCGTCTACTCCACGTTTCTCTGGGTTTGAGGAAGCTCAAGACATAGAGATGTCTAGATCCTTCGGGAATTAAACAACCCTCTCACTAATCTAGAGCACACTGGGACATGCATATGTGTCCACCCACGGTATACGCAATGTCAAATTCACTAACTCTCGACTCACTGAAAAACTCGATAAAAACTATATCTAAGGCTGGGAAGGGAATCATATAATTAGGCCGAAGGCAACGTGAGGTGGATCTAAGTTCAAAAACAACTCGATGGATCTCATCCCCCGAGGGTTATTAATCACGGAAGTAAAATACGTATAGATGGCCCATGTTAAGTAACATCGGAACCCACTCTTAAGTAAAACACTGACAACTCTACATGATACATGATCACGGTGTGTGCTTACATCAATAATAACACCACAACAAAGAAAGATACTAAACATATCCACAATGAAGCATCTGGCACACAAAACAAGGTGCACACATGCAATAAATAATTAAACAGATAAAACTATCTAAATAAATAAAAGTAGTAAATAAAATAATAGGTACTCAAGTAACCATAAAACAATAATAAATAACAACTAAACTTGTGTGAAAAAAGGTAAATAAATACTTAGTACTAATTAAGTAAGAATTAGTAAATAAATAATTAAATGTATAAACTCAATCATCAAAAAATGAATAGTCATAAATAAATGATACATTAATCAAGAAATAATAATATTATAAATAATACTACATTAGTTTGTGACCAAGCATGAGTAATTATTAGCACATGCACAAGTAAGTAATTAATAAATAAATAAATAAATTATTAATTAATCACATAAATAAGTGAATGAATGAATAAATAATTACTAAAACAAGTCATTAATTATCATAGCATAAACATCAAATATGTGAATATACAACTAAATGCGAACAATTAATAACATGCGAACAAATAATTATTCATTAATTAATTAATTAAATAAGATAAATATGAGGAAGAATAATATTAACAAATAAATACATCATCAATAATTATAATATTTGTACAAGCATTCATCGCATACGATAATTATTTAAATAATAAGAAATAAACAATAATGAATAAATTAATAAAATAAATAAACAATATATGTATATATATAATAATAATAATAATAATAATAATAATAATTAAAGAAAAATAATCATAACATCAAGTTATGCCAAAATTTGTGAATATGCATCTAAACTATTATAGAGATTCTCGAATTACCGAAAACCATAAAAAAGAGGACGAAAACGGGTAAAATTGGGGTGGTGAGTCAATTGGGAAGTCGGCAGAGTCACACCGTGTCTACTTGGCCACTGGACTTACTTGGCTACGTCAAGCTGCTAAGGTCAGTTGGACTTGATGCAGTTAGCTGGGTCAAGTAATTGGACGTGTCTGGATTGGTGCTCATGACATGGACAATGAATGGCAAATATGAATGAGGGTTGGGCGAACGAAAGTGGGTAGGAGGACGTGGACAAAGGCAAACAGGCTGGACGTGGTCGGAAAAAAATGCTGACAGTAGCACAACGGTGGCTGCCGCCAGTTGTGCTCGACAGAGGAGAGGACGGGGAGTGTGGTGGTGGTGGCAACCGACGAAGTACGGTCATCGACTAGCTAGAAAATGGTCGGAAAGTGATGGAAATCACCATTCAGGTAGGTAGTCACTGGTGATGATGGTCAGTGAAGTTGGTCTCAAAATGTTAGTCATCAAATAGGAACATGTTTGGGTGACGGTCGATGGTGTCTACCCAGCTATTGACAAAAAAATGGCTAGAAAGTGACAGAAATTGCTTCTGGGAAAGTGCGAGCCACCAGTGAAGATTGGTGTTGGTCTCAAATAGAAGATCTCGATGAGTGGAATCAATCTAGGTGGTCAACGTTTCCAGAGGAGGATCACCTGCACAAGAAAATGGCCTGAAATCAACGACAATAGTGGAGTCCGACTGAAAAAAGTACTGTCATCTGCAACTACTGCGGCGGCACGGGAGCTGGTGGTGAGTCTTGATCAATAGCCAGTCGTGAGTCGGTCACAGCGTTGAACTCAAACAGATGAAGTCAAAACTGACTCAAAGCCTAAAAGTGGCTCTATGAACAAAAATCAAGGCAAGAAGGCTAAATGGGGCTAAAAACATTGAACTCAATCAAATGAAGGTCTTAGACTCAAATCAAACATGGCCCAAAGAGGTAATCTAGAAGTCCAAAATCCCTAAGACGCATGTAAAAGAGACACCCTGAAAAGCCCAAAATTTGATATTAAATGCCACAATGGCCTACATGTTGCCCTAAAACTCTGGGCTTACATAAACAAAAAAATTTGTATAACTCATGTACACATTGATAACTCTCTGTTGTAGCATAATTAAAATTATCATTTGTATATCGAGCATACTTAGCCTCCATAACATGCTCATACTGTCATCTAGGCCCCATACTCATGGTCTGAATGTTGAACTGACTCGAATTGACTCGAGATTGGCCAAACTGGGCAAAGCAATAAGCGGGTAAAGCCCTAACCCAAAACTGGGGTTTTATAACAGCAACACCATCCTCAATAGTACCCAGTAGCAGCAACAACAGAGAGAACTACTTGCATCACCGCAGCGGCAACTTTTCCCCTCACCACCAGACCAGCCTCAGCGGCAGCAAGGATGAAGTGACCAGCTGCGGTGGGTGCAGCAAGGACAGCATGGCCAGTGCAATAGACAATAGGATCAGAGACATGATCAGCAGAGATAGGCTAGTTTAGCCACAGTTGACGTTGTACATGCACTAAGGCAGGTTGATGGACAGATTTAGGATACTATGCCACATTAGCAAGGTAGGATACTATGCCACATCAGCAAGGCATGGTGTATGCTTATACTATCGAGGAGGCCGTCAAGGATGCCACATTGATCATAGGCACCATACTTATCAGCTTGCTCCTGCAACTATAATGTCTGATTCTAGTAGCACACATTCTTTCATAGCCAAGACATTCATAGGATCAGTGTGCCAGTATAGAATCTAGGCTAGGATTTGGTTGTATCAACTTCTACTAGAGCCATTCTCACCACCAGAGTGCATTTAAGGGGTGCCATTGTGCTTATCCAATAGCACATCCTATTGACTAATTTTACAGTGTTTCTAATGATGGAGTTCAACATTATATTTGGCATGGATTGGATGATATGACATTATACACTGATAGACTATAAGAAGAAGAAGGTCCAACTCAGACTGAAGCAAAATGTATAGATTGTATTCCACGACAGAGGTAGAGATAGAGGCGGATATTTGATCTTGTTTCAGTGGCCCAATGACTGATTGAGTGGGGTTGTGAAGTCTTCCTTGCCATTTCGCTTTAGCTGAGCAGTCAGTGCTAGAGTTAGCCCAGATTCCAATGCTTAGTGAATTTGTTGAAGTGTTTCAATAAGGTTCTTGGACTACCACAAGACAGGGATGTGGAGTTTGCCATTGACTTGGTTCCCAATACTACGCCTATCTATACGGCACCATATTGGATGGCACCACATGAGCTCAAGAATTTTAAGACTCAGCTATAGGAGTTGTTGGAGCAGGGTTTCATCTGGCTGAGTGTCTCACATTGGGGAAGTTTAATCCTTTTCATCAAAAAGAAGGATGATAGTCTTTGGTTGTGCATTGACTATATAGAATGCTTAACCAGATGATGGTGAAGAACCGTTATCCCTCCCATGGATAGATGACTTGTTAATTAACTTGGAGGGACTACAGTGTACTAGAAGATTGATCTTTGATCTGACCATCATTAGTTGAGGATATGAGAGGTGGATGTGTTGAAGAAAACCTTCAGGTTATGAGTTCTTAGTCATACCTTTTGGTTTGTCTAACATACTAGAAGCATTCATAGATCTCACGAACCGGGCATTTTAGCTCCATCGGGATCAGCTCATGATTTTTTTCGTTAATAACATTTTGATCTACTTGAAGTCCAGAGAGGAGCATGAGACACACTTGAAGATTTCTTTACAAACTCTGAATGAGGACCACCTTCATGAAAAGATTTCCAGGTGTGAGTTTTCATTGATCGAGGTTGTATTCTCAACTCATGTTGTGTCAGTGGTTGGAATCGCAATAGATTGAGATAAGGTTGAGGTAGTTCTTAGATGGGAGCGTCCTACCACAGCCAAAAAGATATGAAGTTTCCTCAGATTGGCGGGATATTACAGGAGATTCATACACGGTTTTCCTTCCTTAGCAACCCCTCCACACGGCTGACATGCAAGGAGAAGCGCTTTGTGTGGACCGATGCATGAGCAGAGTTTTGAACTTTGAAGGAGAGACTCACTACAACTTTATTGCTTAGCCTACCAGATGGCCATGAGGATTTTGTTGTGTGCAGCGATGCGTCTGTGATTTGACTGGGCTACGTTGTGATGCGGAGGGGTAGATTGATTATTGCAAATGCATTCCAATAGCTAAAAGTTAATGAGTAGAACTATTTGATATATGACTTGGAAATTGTAGTAGTCATGTTTGCCTTGCGAATATGAAAACATTATCTATATAGAGTGTCCTTTCAGCTCTTCACTGATCTCTAGAGCTTAAAGTACATCTTCACACAGAAGGATTTGAATAGCAGATAATGCAAGTGGCTAGAGTCCCTCGCAAATTATATATTGACATCACCACCACCCTAGCAAGGTGAATGTAATGGAAAATGCCCTGAGCAGGAGGCCAGTTTCATGTGGAGCCAGATTACTAGCTATGGATATCCGGTATGAGGACTAGAGAGATGATGTGGTAGACCGATGCCTTGTGGCACTGTTGGCAAGACTTACTATTAGTCTGATCAATTACCCGAGCAATAGTTTGTAGAGGGGACTTATTCTAGGTTGGTTAGAGATCTAGAGGGCATGTACAGGATCAGAGAACAGCTATATGTTTCGGATTTGCCATTACATCTAGATTGTGAGGACATCCTTCACAAGGCCCATTATTCAAGGTTAACAATGCATCCGAACTAAGTGAAGATGTATCACGACTTGTATCAATCTTAATAGTGGCCAAGCATGAAGAAAGACTTGCCCTACACTTTGTCGCGACATCTTGTTTGTTAGCAGGTCAAGATTGGGCACCAGCGACAAGGAGGTTAGTAGTAGCTATTGCCACTACCAAAGTGGAAATGGGATTGCATTACATGTGATTTTGTGACACATCTACCCTTTCCCAGACGTTAAATGGATATCGTATGGGTTATAGTTGGTAGGTTCACGAAGTCAGTGCACTTTATTCAGATTCGTATGACCTATCTAGTATCGACGTTAGTCAGGTATACTGAGACAAGATTGTCAAACTTCAGGGAGTTCCCCGGGTGATTGAATTAGATTGGAACCTCAGATTCACCTCTTCCTTCTGAAGATCTTTCTAGAGAGAGCTTGGTATAGATACTAGATTCACCACGGCCTACGTACTTGGTGAAATTTCTATACAACAATAATTACTAGGCTAGTATTGGGAAGACACCTTTTCAGGCATTGTATGGATAGCCATTGATACTTGGGCCATAGTTGCTTCAGGAATCCTAGAGGATGGTTGAGTTGATTTGGTAGAGACTATCAACCGCTCAGATCAATGACATAGGTTCATTAGCTTTTTCTTCGGAGGATCTTATCTTCCTTAAAGTCTCACTGACTAAAGACAATGAACGCTTTGGGAGGGGGGACAAGCTGAGTCCATGTTATGTTGGTCCGCTTGGGATGCTTTGATGAGTTAGTGAGGTAGCTTATGATCTTGTAATTCAACCAGGCCTACAAGTCATACATTCGGTGTTTTATATCTCCATGTTGAAGAAGTACATGCCGGATGGATCTCACAGACTACAATATGAGGAGCTTGACGTCTGACCCGGCCTATCTTATGAGGAAGAGGCTGCACGGATTCTCGACCGATCTGTGAAGACTCTTTATAAGAAGGAAGTACCATTTGGAAGATGTTCCAGTCACGGCAAGGAGTTGTGGAGGCCACCTGGGAATGTGAAGATGAGATGCAATAGCACTTCCCGAGACTCTTCCCTATGGAGGAAGGTGGTATGAGGTATTGGCACACACCTCCCTTGCTTCTTATTTGGTTGTGTGTGCTATCATTTGAGTGTTATTTGTATGTTGTGGTGTGTTGTTTCATGTGTACATCCTTAGGCAAATTCCGGGATGGAATTTTCTTAAGTGGGAGAGGTTGTAAAACCTGGGCCGATCGGCCGAGGGTTTTTGAGTTGGTTTGGTCTTGACCTAGATTGGCTTAGTTGGGTCCGACCCATATTGCCATGGTTTGAGTATGGTTAGGCTCATGTGCTTCTGGCCTTAGCCTCCTTCAGCGCTTGGAACACCTAATTGGATGCTACACGCCCAACCTTTCCATTTTTGGTTTGGTGAAGCCGAGTCTAGTTAGATGTTAGGACCAAGTTCCTCACGAGTTTTGTTGAGTGCAGTGTGTTTGGAAGCACCTTTTGGTCCGTTCTACGTCCTTCAGGACCTATGGCATTATTCCCAATGTCATCCCAGCTACCTAGGGTGAAACCCTAAGTGCTCATATGCAAGAAACAGTGCAAAGACACCCTCCTGGCGCCCTTGTACCCTTGTGCTGGGACTTGGAGCAAGTTAGGGTTTGGTTTTGGTGCAAAGGGATCAGCAGGGTGCCTTGCACCCAAACCATGCCCTGTTTTTGCTCATGCCATGCCTTTGATGTCAACTGGCCATGCCATTTTGTCGAGCTAATCAAAAGCCAATACCTTTGTGCTCTACCAGTGCCCTAGCACTAATAGTTTTAACCTTTTCTACAAAAGCATGCCTTCCCCTCTTCATTTCACCTTTCCACCATCCTTGTCTGACCCCTCGTTGTCTCCCAGTGTGAGATCCCTTAACTTAGTCACACGTTTAATATCTAATGGGTTAAGATGTTGTTTATAAGTAAGAATGAACTATAAACCTTAAAAAATGGTTGACCACTTTATAAGAGATGATTAAGTCCATTACATCGTACTTTAGGCCAAGTTGTTATACCTAGCCTTCTTCCATCCCTTCCTTGTTTTATCCTTTGTAACAACCCGCCATTTTTCACAATAGTGTGGGCCTAGTTGGCCAGGTGTTCCTTAAAAATTAAACCATAAGTATAACTCATTCAAAGTAAACTATGTTTTAAACAAGACAAAATAATAATCGTCTCACAATCTTAGACCATTTCTCATAGCCATATTTATAACTTAGATAAACTAAGAAGGAAGTCCAATGCATTATCATTTTCTCTGAACATTGGTTGGTAAAAGATCCACCAACCCCGCTCTCAATCTATGCCTGAACCTGCACACCTGCGGAGGCAATCCGCGTTAATGATAAAACCACTAAGCCATATAATTAAAGAAAAAAGTCAAATATACTCCCTATTCTTACTTGAAAAGTCTTTTAGTAAAGTGAGCCTATGACAAATTCTTATAATGCGGGGAGGGCGGCCGCCCATCCCGCCACAATCTCATGCATGCGCACGCACACTACGTGACTTATGGCCTATGTAGTTACCGATATTTGCCATTGGCTCACCCTCTCAGTATCACAAGTGCATAATGTGTCGTTTGCCTGATATCCCCTTTCGGCATGGGTGCAGGTTTATAAGTTCTGGATTGCCACCGCACGATAGAGACTCCCTGTTTAGTGGGTACTGCCTCGTGTCGTGGGTGCTGCCTCGTGACAGAGACTCCCTATTTTACGGGTGTTGCCTCGTGTGAGAGACTCCATATTTGTCTTACAAGTAAATTTAAAAGTGCGGCCCCGTGTTAGACTGAGTCAATTCCTTGACCCCGGTTGCACACAACGCATGGTGGTCAAATCTGGGCTCAAGCCAACCAGGGCTGCAAGAAGGGAATATACAATGTTTCAGTAATTATACAGACCTCGTAACTTGTACAAAATCCCGCGACTGCGATCAACGATCCTAGTCTAAACAAGGACATAAAATTATACATGAGTATAATTTTATTCATGTAGAAAATGCATGCAACTACATGACTAATATAACTATCAATTTTTGACAATATAAAATGTATCATGTTGAACATCATTAATTATTTAAATTTCAACAATTCGAGTAACACAATTAATTATTCATGTGATATAATCATTTAAGTCCTTCTTTACATTTGAAATTAATTATCCCAATTATAATCCTCACTTGATAATTAATAAAATAATTATTAATTTATAACCAATAATTAGTTCCTATTATTGGTATATTCTTTACCTGATTTTTGTTATCCTAATTTAAGGATATCACTAATATAATTATTTAATTCAATAAGGTACCACCCTTCCTTATTTAAATATGTTATTTCGTGATTTTCTACACGATTATATTTTATTACCCCATTTTCTACCTTACAAATTTGTTATTAAAATAATCATTTTATTTACCAAATATTAATTCAATATGGTAAAGGTGAAGTCTTTATTTTATTTATCCCTTTTAACCCTCCGATTTAATTTAATCATTTCTAATAAGCGAATTAATTATTTACCGTTTATAATGATTGTAATTTTATTAATTATGGTAATTTCATGTAATAATTTATTAATTTATTATTTTAGCCACTTAACTCGTATCCCATTAAATTAATTATTTTAAAGATTTATTATGAGTTGATATTATTTTTTTAACTCGAACCGGTGTCGAGTCAACCAATATTTACAAAACTGTCATCTTCTTCTTCCCCAACTCTCTTCTTCTCCCAAAACAAAGCTATGATTGGGTTATTTTTCGATGGACTGTTAATCGACGTCAAGCCACCGCCGGCCAAGCCACCCCCGTCAATCAACTCACTTCCGTACCAGCTCTGACCCTGACCAAGACCTTTGGCCACTGCTATCGTGTTTTGCCCACAATCGTAGCCCGAAGTCATCATTCCGTTCACGATTGTCCACTGAGCTTTGTTCGCCTCTGGCAGTTGTCAATCGTCGTTGCCCATCGTCGACCGACACCGACCAGCCCCGCCATGCCGTGACAGCTCCTCCCCGACCACCTCCAGCCACCTTCTGGCCGCAACAACGCCGGATTGGCCTGATTACATCAATTTCCACTGCCCCCAAGCGATGTGCTCATTTCGCCGATTCTGCCGCCGGCAAGCTTCGCCGGCGCAATTGGGTGGTCGTCTTGCCACCTTCGACCATTCCTTTCCCGACCAGATTGCAACCCAATT
>JAVDBV010047701.1:0-20676 GCA_032619315.1 Piper longum
TCGGACTCGAGTCAATTTTTAATTACGAGAATGCCATCCTTCTCTCCCACCTCCACCCCTTCCCCGCCACCGCCGCCGCCAGCGTCCTGCACCGGCAACCTGGATTAAATCTCTCGAGTTGAGTTCAAGTTATAATAAAATCCAGTCGAGTCATACACTTCCTTACTCAAACTTTGACTCGTGGAATTCGAATTCGAACAAAAGTATTTGTTTAGTTTTGAGTTAAGTAAAATTAAATCAAACGTAAATACTCACTGATTTGGTCAATTAGGAGCCTACCTATACTCTTAATCAATTTGTTTACTCAACACTTTGTTGGCAAAAAGTTAAATTGCCTGTAAAGTCATTGTCATCGTGATCTTCATCTTCCTCCACCTGATTCCGAATATGGGTTGGGGAAAATTCTTCCACCTTATTCTGAATTAGGTTCGTGGAAGGATTCATGTCCCAACAATGGGTATAGGATTCATGTCCCAACCATTGGGGATAAGGTGAAAGAGGAAGATGATTTTAACGTCTTTTTCTGCGGGCAATTGAACTGTTTGGTAGTCCAAGCTTCACAGTATATGAAGCGGGCTGCCCTCATAGTGCGAATTTGGTCCATTTGATGAGGACATGTCTTCCTACACTTCATCTTTCATTGATGTTTGATGCATAACTTTGATCTATGAAATGTCAAGGTGCATGATTTTCAAGGTATTTAGGCAACTTCCATCATGGGTTAGCTGATTTATCATCCTACCCGTCAAGCCATTGCCAAAGACTACCTAATAAATCCAATCAGATAGCTTATAGAATCACAAAAAAAGGCATCAACCGTCACAAACACTAATTTTATTTTCCAGGCCGTCTGTCATTTCTTGCCTGGTCTGCTTTGAGTCTGTTAGAGAAACATCTTCGTGGGTGCAAATCTACCAGTCATTGAGAACTTGTCTCTCATTTATTCCCATTATCAGATTCTAAACATTTAAATCACAAATTTCTTTTGCCAAACAACTTTGACTTCTGCTAAGAAGATTTGTATCCCACACATACCACTCACTCTGTACAGATTGAATCAATAGAGAGACACCCCAATTTTGCAATCTAGGTTTCCATGTGTTCAGTTTAGTACCCATGACATGAACACCAGAGAAACTTGTGGAAACCATGAGAATTGCTATCTAGCTTACGTGCCAAAGTTTGACTGTGAACACTTAACAATCCATGAACGGCCTTCTACGAAATACACCTTTTTTATCCAGCAGATTATAACTTGTGCAAGAAACAGAGCCATGTTAACACTTCCCTTCTTTTTCTTCCTACTGAAGAAACGATTCAATATTGTTCGTTCCATAATAAAATTCTCAATGGATCAAATCGACTCAATCATAACATGCCATCCTTGTTTTCTGACCAATGTTTGTAATAAGAGAATGGAATGCGGCTTCCTCATGTAAACAACTCACTTATTAATGATTAGATGTCTTCTACGTATCCATGATTGATTCAATGTATTCATTACTACCATCTATAAATAGGCCAATCTGGCTTGCAAAATTTTTTACGTTTTGCTTAACTCGAACTCGTGCTCATTAATTTTATACTTAAAAAAATAATTAGTTCGAAATAAATAATTTGTTGAGTAATAAATAAAGTTTGAGCTAAAGAGTGTTTGATTCGACTTGGCTTGAAACTCGAGTTTGATGTATTCAAATTCGAAAAAATATTCGGCTCATTAATATTATTAAGGTCATATTAAATTTATATAATATTGGAAAAAAAATTATTGATCATATATAAGTCGAGTACGAGCTAAATATAAATATTTACTCAAGCTAAAAAATATAGTGAACTAAACCCTAATATTATGAGTTTTGAATAAGTTCAACTCGACCCATAATATATAAATGCTTGTTTAAAACTCAAACAAACTTAAGCATATTTGTCAAAAATCAAATTAAATTCAAAAACATCTATTCTCAGTTCGGTTCAGCTCAATTCATTTACACCTTACTACTATCTAATTAGACCATCTTCCTCTATTTTCCAAACACGGCTTTGCAATTCTCATCATCAATATTTCTAAAATATTATTATTATTCAATATGTTTATTGAAGAACTCACCCATCAATATTTCTAAAATATGATTATAATAACAAGGGTGTTTATCAACCGCCCACCTCTTATGGAGAGACCATGGACAAGGTGTTGATGGCGGCCCTAGTCGTCTCACGAAGAACCTGCAAGGAATAGACTCAATAATTACGCATTTGGAACCTATTTATTAATCGGAATATTGTTGGTGCAATGTCCCATCCAAATTTGGGATCAAATCAGCTACAAAGAATTGGCCCCACCCTCGCCTAACATGCCCGAGACTTCCTACCAAGACGACCTAAATTGATGCCGACATGTCTTCGCATTAAAAAAAAGCCGATGCGTATTTGACTTTTTGCATGTGATTATTGGAATAATGTGCTTATTCATGTCCCCATTCGTCACTAGGCTTTCGAATTATGACTACCCAACCCTTGTATTGTACGTGCTCCCGTCCTACCACGTTCAACTTGTATTTTTTGTCGAAGCCTTTTTTTTTTTTTCCAATTCCTTCTATTCTCAAAACATTTAATTCCACGTATAATTATTTTTTACTTTGTTACCCATAAGAAAAATATATAAAAAATATTTAATTGGAACTCGAATACGCAATAAATTAAAAGGACCTTTATTTTTATTTTACTTTTAAAAAAAAATATATAAAAAGTGTTTAATTGGAACTCGCTAGGTAAGATCCCAGTTAATACATAAGATCAAGAATAATTAAGACACATAAATAATATAATAATTGTCCGACTTGAGTTGATTGACAAAAGTTTTATCAAATTTAATAAATAAAGTTTGTGTTTCGTATGTATTTGAGCCATGTATAAATAGTAAAATTGAATCTATATTTTATTAAGTTATTATTCTTAAAATCAAAGTTTAGAATAATAAACACGAATCTAAGCCGTCTATAATAATATCTTAACGATAAATTTTGGGCAAATAAATTTTTTTATTTAAAATAATAATAATAATAATAATAATAATAATAATAATAATAATAAGATATTCCTACCGAATTGCGCCGTCCTCCCGCGTCTTCCTTTTTAATTTCCAAGAGAGGAAGAATAACAAAAATAGGAAAAGAAAAAGTGGCTGAAAACTTGAAACTCGGAAAAGTTCCCCCCGACAAACACGGACTCCACCGCCACCTTCTCCGATCATGACGCCGCCTTCCTCGCCCTGCGCCGACGCCGACGACGTCCTCGACTTCCTCCGCCGCCACGGCCTCCGCCAGGCTGAGTCCGCCCTCCGCGCCGAGATGCTCGCCGGGGCGGCGGCGGCGTGGGTGGGCGCGGGCTCTGTAGGGGGCGTTCCTTCGGCCCCGGCGGCGACGTGGTCGCCATCGAGCGACGGCGATGAGTTCTTCAGTTTCGGCTCATTGTCGTCATTAGACAATCGAGCGACGACGATGAGTTCGTCGGTTTCAGGTTGAATTGGCTGTGCCCAATTTCCGTATCGTTTTTTTTTTTTTTGAGGTTTCAATTTTCTATTCATGAAAATTTGAAGTTTTCATGTGATATTGGAGCTCGAAATTGCTCCATAATTCAACGAATTTCACGAACATCTTCCATGATTGTTGTGTGAATTGCTGTGGTGTCAAGGTCTTAGTCTTATATTAGGAATGAGATTGCGCAGCGAGATCTGTAATAGGCGCATTGCCAGTAACAATGATCGGTTCTCTGTTTTAATACTATTATCATCATCATTAGAGCATTTATATGATCACATAACAAATGGATAGATTCTTTGTTTTTATACTAATATCATAATGCTTGCATGTTCGCGCGTCTTTAGTTCAGTTTTGTTTTGTTTGAGAAACTGTATTGGACATGATGGGTTGAATAAATATATTTTGTTTTCTTTTGTAGATTTGATCAATCCATATGGAGTGTGGAATTCCTCTCGAGCTGAATCCGCGGCGTCCTCTTTGGACGGTGGATCAGATTTTGGCACTGCTAGGGAATACAATGATTCGTATTGGTATAATGAGAAGGGTGGATTCCCTTGGAGTCCTTTGGGTGTCAACAAATTTGTTACTAGTGTCGGGTTAGAAGATCTATATGATGGACCTGTTGAGGTTTTGGCTTCAGGAGGATTTGATTACGTGAAAGACATTAGCTCTCTAGACACTGGCAGAAAGGATTCCTTACAGGGTATGAAATCTATGAATGTGGATCCGGCCTTTTGTGATTGCTGTAGCAAACAGAAGGGTTTCTATCCATCCGAATCAACAAGCCATGGAATCATCGATGAGGTTGCAGTCTCTAGCGTATCTCCTTATGGCTGCTATGATTTGTCTTACACCGAGCCGAAGGGTTTAGACAGCCCTGAGCTAACTAGGTTTCAGCTGGAACTGGAGAATAATGTTAGCGAAGCCATATCATGGAAAGAAAGTACTATGCACTATTCACACCAATCCACTAGTTCAACGAAAAAGCAAGTTTTCATGCCTCCTGTGTGCGAGCTAGGGTTACAAATATTTGATTCATTTGCAGAGGGCGGGATTTCACCCTTAAGTAAGGGACATTGCAAGCTTAATATTTTTCTTCTGAAAATGGTACACATGTTTTTGAGTTTTTGTTGCTAATTATTTAATTTTTTTAGAATCGTTCTTGAATGGGATTTCACTTCAATAGGATCTCACATCTTGTGCGTGATATTTTAACTTGCAGAATAAAATGACTTCAGGGGTAACACGATAGCTTATTGCCAATGGTTTAATTTTCCTTTTCCTAATCTTCTGTGAGCTTAAGGTGTCAATTAGTTCCAAATCTATAGGAAAATGAGCCAAAAGCAGCTCACTGTAGGCGTATAGAGTTTTTGATTTGAGATGTAGTATGTTGTGTGGAACTATGCTCTAGGTGGAGCTTATCCTGCTGAACTGTTACTGCAGCTGGCCAGTTCAGCAACTCTAGTGTAAATGTGACTAGTACTTTTTATGCTGGGGATCAAGGGAAATGTGACAGCCAACTTCGTGATTATGAGCACAGCATGGCCAATGGAAGCAGTAGTTTAGTAGATGACGAGGAGACAGTTGAACAGCCACAAATTTCGGGACTCATAGCAGATGGTGGTTTAGAGCAAGAGACTCCCACTGGGCTTCAGGTGTCTGAAACTGTGGACGAGGCATTTGAGATATTTGATTTAAGAATCATTCACAGAAAACGCAGGCTTGTATCTACCTTTTTATTTTAAATTTTTAGCTTCAACACTATCTTGGTTCACACAACTCATTAATGTACTCAAGGTTGGTTTCTCCAGGACCGGATTTGAAGAGAACAAAGACATTCCTATTGTTTTGAATTCAATCATAGCTGGGAGGTATCATCTAACTGAGTACCTGGGTTCTGCTGCTTTCAGCAAAGTTGTTCAGGCACATGACCTGCAAACAGGAGTCAATGTCTGCCTGAAAATCATAAAAAATGACAAAGACTTCTTTGATCAGAGTTTGGACGAGATTAAGCTGCTTAAGTTTGTGAACAAAAACGATCCAGCTGATGAACACCACATTTTGTGACTTTACGACTATTTTTATTATCATGTACGATTCAGTGGTAAATTTTGGATATTGCCTTTTAAATAATGTTTTTATAACATCATGAGTACTGTGCATTTTTTACACTGTTGATTTAATCGGGATCTCCCTCGCCCTTTTTAGCTGCATTAACGATTTTATTGAGTATGGTTGAGCAAATAAGTAGTGTTCAACCTCTCAGTATCAGCATTTATGTTTAGTTTATTTCATTGAATAAATGTTTATTTGTCCTTGATTATAGTTTGATTGTGACACAGTGGAAAAATTTTAATATTTTCATCTTTGTAGGAACATCTTTTCATTGTTTGTGAGTTGCTTAGAGCTAATCTATATGAATTTCAAAAGTACAACCATGAATCTGGAAGTGAACTTTACTTCACACTACCAAGGCTACAGGTTTGTTATGGATCAAATTTTTTATCTTTAAATAAGAAGGAATGCTTTTCTTTTGTTCATGTTAGCTGCTAAAATCCAACGCCAATCTGTCTTGAAAACTTTCATGTTTAAGGTATATGTTGTCAAAGACTATTATTAGAAACCAAATTATTTTTACCTGTTCTTGATGTTTTGTTTTAGGATGTTTACTGTATGCATTAAGGCACTTTGATTATCAGAATTGGTGTTCTATGATTAATACACCGCCACTTATGTCAGCTTATGGTATATTTGCATATATGATGTGTGTTGCTGTGATAGATAGGGACATTCAGTAGAAACCTGAGTTATTTTGTAATCTCTCACATGTTTTATCCTTTTTTATTTCCTTCAGAGAATAGCTAGGCAGTGTCTGGAAGCTCTTGAATACCTGCACAAATTAGGAGTTATTCACTGTGATCTGAAGCCTGAAAATATTCTCATAAAAAGCTATAGCAGATGTGAGATTAAGGTCATTGATCTTGGAAGCAGTTGCTTTCAATCTGACAACTTGTGCTTGTATGTTCAATCGCGTTCATATAGAGCTCCTGAAGTTATTTTGGGTCTTCCATACGACCAGAAAATTGACATTTGGTCCCTCGGCTGTATTCTGGCAGAGCTGTGGTCTGGTGATGTGAGTTAAGCTTGATGTTGTCCTTTTCTTAAAATAGCTAGTTTTACTGTCAACCTATTAGCAGCTCGTTAAGGAAGGCTTCCTTCTCATACAGTTGCTTCTACTGGCTGTTATTCCCATGTTTAATGATTTGTTATGTTTGAATGTAGATTATGCTAATTCATATGCTTTTAAAAGCTCAATTTTCAGTTCATTTCCTGTAGGAGACTTGCTTAAAGGTGTGGTCTAATTTTCGATATTAATTATTTTTATATTTATTAACAGGTACTTTTCCCCAATGAATCACTGGTCATGGTGCTCGCTCGCATGATCAGTTTATTGGGTCCTATTGATATGGAAATGCTAATAAATGGACAGGAAACACAGAAGTACTTTACCAGTAGTTATGATTTGTACCACAAAAATGAGGTGAGTACTTTGTTTCTTTTTCTTACCCCATCATTTAACATTTTTATTCATGTTAGTTGCAATTCCTGAAATAATTTTGTAAATTTTAAATGATCTAATGCTTGTCCCAAAATCTAAGTAGTTAAGAAAAGAACTACTAAATATTTATTTCAACACTCCTCACGTGTAAACAAATTATTTTTAAGGTTTAGGTTTAGCACGTGGACAAACACAAACATGGGGCAAATAGTCCATTAGTCACAGCATAAGGCAAATTAATGTCTCTAGCGCATATCATCGACGGGATTTGAACCTTAGATCTTTGACTTTAACACCATATAAATTTTAAATAGTCTAACCACTTGTTTCAAACGCTCATACTGTTAGGAAAGAGAACCACATAATGTTCAACAAATTTATTGTTTTAATGTTCTATCTTTGAGCTAACTGTGATTATTCAAAGTGCATTTTGTTGGTGTACACACTCTAGGACTTGATATTAGTGATTATAGTTCTAGATGGATAACCTATGATTATGAAAGGATGCCTATAAACTTAAAACCAAGACGTTTTAGATTAGCGTATTGAAGAGAGAAATGAGATAGATTATTAATGAAGAATCATGTTAAGTAGAGCTTGCTATTCATTTTTTTCATTAATGTGCTTCTCTTAGATGTCGTAATTTGGAGTGTAGATCAAGGAAGATAGAAGTAGAAGTATTTATATAGCCCAAAGCAAAAAGTATGTGAAAAAAATTATTAGCAGCCTTTACAATAAATGGGGACGTCTTTCAGTTCTGATTTCAATAGAACTATGAGAAAACTTCAACTGTTCAATTATTGAGTATTTACCACCTGTGTCAATAATCGTTTATTGCATAGCGTATTGGCATTTGTAGTGAAATCGGTTAAGCAGGAGCTTTTCCATTTAGGAACTGTGAGGTGTGATATATACCTTATTGTCAGCATCAATGAAGAATTTCGTCTTGGTAATTCATAGGTTTGCATAGATTGGCACACTGTATTCTCTATGTGATAGTGAAGGCCTAAATCTAGGCTTTCAAAGAGATAGTTTTCTCATACAATCGGCATAGGCACATTTGTTTGGATGATCCCAAATTGTTCTATTTAACTTATATGTTG
The DNA here is from genome assembly GCA_032619315.1 of Piper longum. Lineage (NCBI taxonomy): Eukaryota > Viridiplantae > Streptophyta > Magnoliopsida > Piperales > Piperaceae > Piper > Piper longum. The sequence continues at coordinate 8,202 of JAVDBV010047701.1, forward strand.
ATTTTGTTTTTCAAATCGATGATGAATTCGTTGTCTGTATATCAACTTATATGCAGGTAGTTTGAAAGTTAAATCATCAAGCATAGTATTCTACTCTGATTAGATACCACTGCTTGCTTGCAGGTAACTGATGAACTGGAATATATAGTACCAGAGAAGTCCTCTTTAGCCCACCATCTTAAAATATCGGATGCCAAATTTTTTGGCTTCCTTTCTGATCTCCTTCAAACCAGCCCTCTGAAACGGCCAACAGCTTCAGAGGCGCTTCGCCATTCATGGCTCTCGTATCCATACTAAAACATACATACCTTGTTCAAGTACATATTGGAAAATTAAACGGCTTGTAAATGAATAAAAAGAGAGAAAAAAGGAAATTTATATCCCTGGTTTAGAGAATTTTTTACCTGATTTTCTTACTCGTGAATTTTTGCAGGGGGAATATGGAGAAAGGAAAAGGCAAACTACCTAATCATCTACCACCCTTTTACAGAAATTACCCTCGATTTCCAAAAGAAGATAAACTTACTCTTCCGAAACTTCCTGTTATAAAAACCTCAGTCCTTATATTCAAAAGAAAACATACGCCCATATTTGCTATCTTGATGAAACACCACACGTATTAGAAAACCTTGATCCAGTCTTGATAGCTTCCCAATATTTACTTAATATTTACCTGCTTATTCTCATTTTCCTGTAAAATCTATCAAGACTAGATTTTTCTATGAATTGGTTTTACAGGACATGTTATCATGTCAAATCACCTATAAATATATCCTACATTCCCACAGATATAACATTGGAAATCACTTGCACTCCAAGGTGATTGTGCAAAAACTCCGTAAATAGGGCTTTTCGCTAATGTAGTAACCATTTTATTTATCTCATTGCATGATAAAGGTACGGGTTCTGGGAGAAACTTCAACTTTGGAGTAGCACCATAAGAGTTTAACATATTTGCCACACGCACAACTTCCTGATAAGAAATATTAGGATTATCCTCTTGAATCTGCAAAACCCAAGAATAAATATTAGCAGGTAGTGCCGGTGGTAGCACTGGATTAGCAGACACTGGCAAGGGTCGAACTGGTTCAGGAGGAGGAAATAACTCATCAATAGAGGGAAACAAATCTGAATTTCGTGGAAGGGCAATAGAATGTTGAAATCTATCCCATCATCTAATATATAAAATTCAAGCTAGTGATGATATTAAAATCCCCTTGTCATCCATGGTTTTAAAGCAATAATTCTAGGAAAATATTCATGGAATTCGATAGTATCTAATATAGAATAAAAAAGGGTTCAGAAAACTCTTTTGAACTATCTTAGCAAATTTATCATATTGTATTTTATAGTAACAGGGTAAAAATTCAATATCAGGTCCAAACTCAACCATCCACTAATAGAACCACACAGGGATTGAAAACAATTTTGGTAGATCAATACGGATAAACCAAGAATGTTGGCTATGAGGATTTCTGTAAAATAAAACATTATAAAATACATCCATATAATCCCAGTAATTATATTCATCAAGGAAAAGACATGAAGGAGGCTTGACATTGGTAAACTTACGAAGACAACTGGGATGACTATACTCATGTAAGGTTACCACTTTATGTATAATTATCTTACTATAAGAAATTCGAGTTTCATATATCTCTGGATATTTAAGAGTTTGACTGTCGGTATTACCAGCATATTTATGGGTGATTTGACATGATAACATGTCATGTAAAACCAATTCATAGAAAAATCTAGTCTTGCTAGATTTTACAGGAAAATGAGAATAAGTAGGTAAATATTAGGTAAATATTGGGAAGCTATCAAGACTGGATCAAGGTTTTCTAATACGTCTGGTGTTTCATCAAGATAGCAAATATGGGCGTATGTTTTCTTTTGAATATAAGAACTGGGGTTTTTATAACTGGAAGTTTCAGAAGTAAGTTTATCTTCTTTTGAAAATCGAGGGTAATTTCTGTTCTGAAACCTTAGAAATATGACCAAAGCTAGGTGACGCAGTACTTTCTTGTAAGTCGACAAAATGCCGTGGTAAGGCGAAGTCGCAATTAGGAGTGTGTTATGCTAGTAAATTCCTAATGTCAGGTGTAAAATCTAAGTTGGAAGAATGACTTTCTTACAACAAGAGATCAGGAGATCAGGAGATCAAGAGATCTAGAACCTTCAAAGATTACAGAACAACTTGTGTATAATAATATAGAACAACGTTTAAATAAATGGTCTATTCCTAAAATTAAACCAACTCAAGTATATAATAATGATTTAATTGAATTTAAATAGGCTTATCTTATTAAAACATATGAAGAAAGTATTAGTTTACAAAACTTTACTAATAATTTATCATTATTAAGTAATAAGATATTAGATGAACTAAGTAAAGAATATAACTATATTCATTTAGGATTAGTTCAAGTGGCTGTAAAACCTTTAACTAGGGAAGGTTTAAATACCTCTATATTATTATGCTTAAAAGATAATCGACATAACATATTTCAAGATTCCTTACTAGGAATAATTGAATCCAGTTTAGGAACTAGACCTGTTTATTTTAATTGTTATCCTAATTTTGCATTATCATTAACAGATCTTCATTTAAAGGAAACTTTGTGTTTAAACATGAAAACACAGGGTTATGATATGAAAGAGAGATCATAAAATATTAATATTATTTATAGTCTGTTTCAAAGCAATGACATGTACTAATCCTAATGCTAAACTGATGTCAAAGAAAGGAAATACAACTTTATTTCAAATAGATACCAGTAAATCTAATATTGAAATTCCTAAAACAATTAAATGGCAAGATATTGTTTTACCAGAATCATGGAAATTAGAAAAAAATAGTTCCTCCCAAAATAGAGAAAAGATTAGCAGAAACTATAATAGAGAAAACAAATGGAGATGTAAATATTATATTCGGAAGATACAGTACTTCAACAAGATTTCCATCCCTAAATACTTCTAAGGAAGCATCTAGTTCACATGTAGCTGGTATTAGTATGTTAGAAAATAGGATTCCCCATGCTTTGTATACAGATGAACCTAGTTTCTCTGAAATGGAGTTTAATATTAAACAATAGAATTTAAGCCTAATAGACAAAAATGTTCTAAAAAATTTATGAGTCTTAGAAATAAAAAATTTTAGAAATTGGTACTGTAAAACTGTTAATAATGATCAATTTTAAAGATTATAAAGAACAATATTATAAATACTTAGAAATTTTAGGATATGAGATTCCATTTAAAAAATGGTTTAAGGAATTAGTTACTCCAAAAATATTAGTAAACAAAGAAACCAGATCATGGGATACAATAGATGGGAAAATATTACAAGCAAACATCCTCCTTTAGGACATATAAAATATAGAAATATAGAAGCTATGTCCTTTGTTAAACCTGAAACTAAACAGGAAGAGTTAGCTATAATAATTAAACAAAATAATTATACTCATATGCATTTACAAACTATTGCTTCTCAACTATCTTTAATTGAAGATAATTGGACTCCTAGAATAAAATCTAAGGAAAAAGTAAAAGAAATAGTTAAACCAGTATTAATAAAACCCCCTATATTGACTAATAAATTTAATAATAGACCTTCAATAAATGAGGAATTTATTGAAAAATTAACTAGTAAATTGGGGGAATTAAAAGTAAAAGATTCTATCAAAATGATTGACGGATATGAATCAGAAATGGAGTTAATAAAGCAATTTAAAGATTCTATAAACATGGTAAAACCAAATTTATAACAACCATTACCTACAATTAGAAATTATTATCAAAGACCTACACCTGCTACTGTTTTATTCGAAGAAAATGCTTTTCAATCAACATTAAGTTACAATGGAAAAACTATTTATGAATGAAACTTAGATGGTTTATCTGAATATCAAATTATTACTACATTACATACTATGTTAATGTTTGCAACTATTTGTAGAACTAATAATAATAATGATAGACAAATAGCAGAAATGATTATATCCGGTTTCTTAGGACAAATCAAAGGTTGGTGGGATAATAATTTAACACCATTACAAAAAATAGAAATTTTAGGAGCTACAAAAGTAGAACCTAATACAAATCCAGTTAAGGAAGATGTTGTCAATACATTAATTCAAACTATATTGAATCACTTTAACACATTTTAGATGGTATAAGGAAACATTTCTATCTCTGTTATACCAAAGAGATGATTGTTATTTTGATTTTTGGAAAGAAAGATTTATAGCAGGATTACCTAATCTTTTTGTTGAAAAAGTTAGAAGAAAATTAAGAGATCAAAATAATGGGATAATTCCATATGGTAATTATATTTTTGGACAGTTAATCGGTCAAGTAGTAAATGAAAGATTATGCTTATGTAATGATCTTAATTTAAGAAATCAATTAAAAAATAAAGATTATTAGGAAAGAAAGAATTAGGAGAATTTTGCCAACAATTTGGAACTCAATTAACTCCTAAATATCCTTCTAATAAATCTAATAAATCTAATAAAAATAGATCTAAAAAACCTTTTATCCTTTATAGGAAAAAGAAAAAAGTTAATAAAGAAAATAAACCTATAAAAAAATAAAAAGGTTATTAAAAAGAAAAATGTACCTTCACCCTCTAAACCAATTATATATTGGGATGGTAGAAAAACAGGTCATATAGATTAAAGTAAAATATGTTAGATTGGTGATTGTCGACATTTTTTTCTATTGACATCCACAACAATGCACATAAAATTTTATAAACCCTGCTCGTGCTAATTGAATTCTAGCGGGTGGCATGTGTGAGAATTATCTTTTGCCTAATGAGATGGGAGCGAGTTGGAAAGTTGAACTTCTAGCGATGAGTTGGAATGGCTGGAGCATGGTTGCGTTGACTTTGAAGCATTTTACCACAGATAAGCCGACATGGTAAAATGCTCTCCAATTCAGTTACTCCGTACATATATAGTCTGCATTTTATTTCATTTGCTATAACAGCTATTAGAATTTAATAGGAGGAAAGATTGGTCTCACCCAGCTCAAATTGAGAATAATTCGTATCAGCAAGCTGATTCTCCAATGTAAGCGGTATCTAATATCGGTCGTTAATAAGTGGACGATGTGAATAATATTGTATATGTCAAAAAACACCAATCATACAATTTAAATTGGTGGCTATATTTAAAAGCTGCTATATGATTATGTAATTCTGAGCTGAGTAATAATACTAAAATTAAAAATATACAAGAGCATTTCTCAAAAAAGTCGAGGATTATTACAATGTTAGTAGCTAGTACGTCTTTTCAAGGAGAGAAGGATTACAGAACACTTTCAAGAAAAATAGAAATGTCCTTAAAAAAAAAAGACAGCAATGGACTAACAACTTACACTAAGGAGCTCTTCACATCCCTCTTATTTACACGTGGAACACGTGTAGACCACCGCATGTAAGGCTAACCAAAAAAAAAAAAAAAATCAATCCTTCAAAAAAAATCGGTAAGTATAACATGAAGAAAAAAATAGATGAAAGGACACCAAACTGTTAGAAGAGATTTTCCACTCCATGAACATAAAGAACCAGAACATAAATTAACCATATTCAGCACCTGGATGACCATAATACAAGGCAGTAACAGCTACGCAGAGCTTGCTCATTGACATTCCACAGATGCATGCAAAATCATGAGTGGCTTGACTGTTTATACCCCGAGATGCCGACTTTGCTAGTAGCAAATAGAGGTTTATCCTTTGCACTTGTACTTAAAACAGTTTCTGAAATGTTTGAATGGTTCTCACCAAAACCAGGTCTCATCCAGACCTTCAGGTGACCCTCCCGACAGGCAGTGATGACAGATTCGTTTGTTAATATCAACCCTGAGAGTGGCTCTGTGTGCACATGGTGAGCAACTACAGGAGATATCTTCGGCACATCACGCATGCTTGGAGCTGGTTGTAGAGCACCCACGGGACTGACATTGTCCCAGTGCGATGATTGGCTCCCAGTGGAGGTCGGGGATCCACCAGGAGGACATCGACGTAAAGGAACAACTATTTCATCCATTTCCAGGTCCCATAACAACAACTGTGTGTCCTGGCAACGATTAAGAGCTGGTGTATGAGAAATTCATCATCTTTATCCATCCAACTGACTCATATAATAGGCTCCAAACATATGCTTCTATTGGATTACATTGTGATATTAAAGATAAACTTATAACAGTAACATCTAAACACTTCTCGACCGATAAAAATGAACCTACCTGACCAACAGAGCCAAATCGATATACCACACTTTCCCCAGAACCATCTGATGTTGGCGCTGACCAGTAAGGATCAAAAGCAACTCCACTGACCTGCTCATCACATTAACATAAGACCCCCAGAAAAATATGAACAGAATTAGAGAAATTTGCATCTCAAAGTCACCCATGAGTTATGCCCCTCTCCCCAAGCAACAATTTTTCTATCTTCCATACTCCAAATTTGGACTAAATCATCTTCTCCTCCTGTCAAAATATATCTTCCATCTGGGCTGAAAAATTTCACAATATAATTAGCAAAACACATGTCAAACTATTCTGGATAGCGCGACCAAAGTCAGCAAGAGACCATACTCCAAGTAAAAGTACGCAACAGAGATCCATACCTCCAGGCACAGCACAAAAGAGCACCATAGTAGCTTTTCCCCCCACATATCAACTGTGCTTTAGGGAAATCAAATACTCTTAAATAACCTGCCAAATGCAGAAAATTAGCCTTGTGACAAAACCTTATACAAACCTGACAGCCGGCTTCTTACCCAGCCTTTTACACACTATATGCAAATTATACAACTTGCACCATAACATAGTACAATTTGCATTTGCCAATTGTGCAATAGTTTGTAAAACATTAAACCAACAAAAGGTATAGCCCAATCTATTTTCAATTTTTGTAAGGATCCAGCCAATTTAAAAGGAGGGTTGGCGTCAGGAAGGGCATCTGGCCATCCAAAAGTCTTTGGGTATTAGGTGGCAGAAGATCCAGCCAACTCAAAGCCTCCATCATTAACAGCTAATTTATCAAATGAGAAACAACAACAATGGCTGAAGACAATGATGTGGAAGGTGTACCATGATTTCATGCAAGCCCATTTTAAAAAAGATTAATATAAAAAGACATATCTGGAAGTGGATATGAGTTCAAATGGATACCATCTCTCCCAACTGAAGCTAGATAAGATCCATCCATTGAAAAAGAAATAGAATTAATTGATCCCTGGCAAATATGCCATCTCGCAATTGGGTTCTGCAAGAAAGTTATCTATCAATGGGCAGTTGACTAAAACACTCTTCATGGACAAATAATACATGCATATGTTCCCTATGCAAAGTCCACACCACTAAAAAATTTTCGCCCTCAAGGTATAAAGCTTATCAACTCAAAAGTAAATAACCTTTCTGATGAATGTCCTAAGTCAACCTCTAACATAGCACTGAAGTCCAAGAAAAGTGGGTTGGAAAGATGTGGGTCATTTGAAGATGACTAACATTCTCCCACAAGAAGGATCTAGCAAAACTCAAGTTATTTTCATCATTCACACAGTCTAATCCTAGTATCCAAGTATAGTGGTAGATGATATAAGCATCATTCCTTTGTAATGAAAAATATTACAAACAAGCTACCATCATCTTCATCCACCTGTCCCAAATAACTGGAACCAGGGACACGGATCTTATCACTCCACTCAATCTAAACTATGTCAAAACTTAAAACATTAATGCTCATATCATTTTTGGAATCCCCATGCAGCTCTATTGTGCAGCGAAGAACGCAAATCAATTCTCATTACACCCACATTCATGTAAAAAACAGCTAGCCGGTTAGGAATTTTGTAAAAACCAAATGGTACCTTGCCAGAACGAGCATGTGCAATAGAAAATTGAGACTGATCTTTGATAACCGGAAAAGAAGAATCACCAGTACCATCCTTGTTCTAAAGAAATAAGAACAGGAAAAGTACAACCGTTTCAGTATTCCAGCTGGACGCAAGAAAATATAAGAAACTTTTAATTGACGTTATCCTATAATAAATTCATTGGGATTACTTTCTCATACACATATAAGTTGCCATCAGCATGAGCAACCACAAAAGAACCATCACCTTCTGGAACCCATGCAATACTGGTGCACCGACTGAACAAACAAAGTTCACACTTCAGATACTAAGACAAAATTGGGTATATATATTAATGAATGACAGTGATGTGATAAGGATGTTGATACTAACACTAAAGCTCATGATAATAACAATGATAGAGCCCGTGATTATAAGGCCTTGATGATGATGATGATGATGATGACATGCTCCTCTTGATGAAAATAAAATGCATAAGCTGTTTCTCACAAACTGGTATAGTTGATTTTCATTTTTAAACATCAATTTTGCGACACTTAAAGATTCAAATAAGTATTTTAACCAAAAAACAATAACCTACAATGATGTAACAAATGTTTCACCCATTTATTGAATCCTCAACTAGGGTCAAATAATTCATTAATAAGGTACTTTTTAACATTATTTATGTTTACAACACATAAAATGTTTCATACTTGATATAAATGGCAGTTGTGTAATCAACTTAAATCTAAAAATAATAGCAATATGAAATCCATGCTGCCATTAAAATGATTTGATTTCAAACAGAAACTCCATAAAATCTAAGATTCTATGAGTTTCAACCGAAAACATTAATATCAAAACTATTGCAGTCAAACTTTGCCATGTGTTGCTAATCAAAATACTCCCAAATGAAAACAAACACAAATCGAGTAAAGCTAAAACAGTATCCAGCTATAACATAGCTGACACTGATATTTTATTGCAGAGAGGAACCTGTAACAATAAAGTCAATATATAAACCATTGTCGACTCCAACACATTTTACAAATGACTTGTACTGCTAAACTGCAACTCACTAAACCTACAAAAAACCAAAATATATGAGACGCTAAAACAGAAGAAAAGACATGGGAGCTAAACATATACCTATTGTTAACGATTCCATCCTTGTTATAGTGTTGTGCTCCAACAAGCTTCTTTCCAAGGTCTTGTAATTGTTGTCGCAATGAAACTGAGTAGACTGAGAATTACAACATGAAATAACGTGCATGAATATCAAAATAATCACAGACCAAAACGTTATACAAATCAACAATCACAAGCTAAGTGAGCAGTTTTACCATCCCCTGAGCCCAATCCAATTAAAAGATCATGCCCATCCTTAGCTTCTGAATTAAAAGCATGACATACAGGATTTGAGTTGCTAAAATGGATGGCCTTAACAGGATCCTACAAAAATTTTGTTTAAAATATAATGTCTGTTGCGTTGCTGACAAGAAAAGCAAGATGGTGAATTTTACCTTATCTTGTGAATTGAGATCACTAATGAACAAAGTGTCACCCACATTAAAGATCAAGTAAGTGCCTTTCTCATCATAGTTTGAAGGAGTTGACGAGTTACTCAAGCCAAAAGTTCCTACAGATCCGCTCTTACTGTTTGCAGTAAGAACTTTGTTTGATCCATTCCCCCCTACAAAACCGAGTGCCCGGCTCCCATTCCCTCCGCCTAGTAACCTTGCAGCAGCTGATCTTACTCCACTAGTAGCACTTGCATTTGCATTAGTAGGAGGGGCAGAGGCTGCCTTATCTTTGAGATATGCAATAGTCACCTTGTAAAGGAAAATTTCAAAAAAGAATAATGACACTTAATCATCAAGTTAAGCCTATAACTACATTTGACCAAAGACTAATCAAACATTAAGCTTCGAGATTAAACTGCCACACGGATCATGCACAGAAATAATGTCAACTCATCTTTCTGCTTTTTACTTGTGGTAATATTTTGAGTGCGTTCATATATGAAGAACAAAAGCTACAAAAGGTTCAGAGTCAGACATGAATAAACCTCCAAAGGTCCTCCACACTAAATATATGCAACACCTTGTAGTAACCAAATACAATTAATCCATTGCACGTGTAAATAACAGATTTCACTCAAACTTTTCTACCTGTGAAACAGCTCTTCCATGTGTGAAGTGAAGAAGACCAGCCGGATGTGTCTTTTCATACTGCAGCTTGTAACGACCTTCAGGAGTCTTAAAATATGTTTTCAGCGTTGGACCTGGAGATTGGATGTTACCTAATGAAGATGACATCCTATTGTAGTTCATAAAAACAACAATCCATGCCTTCGGTGACCACAATCTAATTTCTGCATTCCTTTAGTGGTCTCTCCTGTATATCCTGATTCTCGCAAAAAGTTAACTCATCATGCCTTTGCATATAAAATCAATACATATGAAGCAACTGATGCTGATACTGAATTTAAAAAAACAGCACTCAGACTCCAACAAAGACAATGTTAAGTTTTCATTCCGTCTGGACAACAGGTCAAACAGCAGATAGATTTGCAGATTGATCAAAACAACTATCACTGGCAGAAAAGGAGCAGTAAAATTAAAACTACCTCAAATGACATAATTTCCTCGACAGTCCAACATAAAATAACGAATAAAAAATCAAGCTTTCCTTCCGGAACCAATTAAAGCACTGTAATGCAAGCAAAATAACCAATTAACTGTTTTGATAACTGAACTTGATAAAAGTTCAGTGCTCACTGATCACACTAATGTGACAAAGAAATAAACCAACCCAAAAAACTTATTACGATCACTGACATGACAACTATTGAGTGTTGTCAACTTTAACAGCCTCCATGCCGTTCCATTAACAAAATCATACCCTAACCTCACGGGCTTTAGCCAGGATTGCTTCTTTTCAGGTTTTCAATTGAGTTAGACCTGAAGCACATTGTCATTGTTGGAAAAACAAGGAGGTGGATTTATAAGCTCACCAATTGTTACAATCCTTCGAGAAAAGATGGTATCCCTCACATTTTTGTGGAATAAATGCATACCGAGGGATTTGCTTTAATTAGAAGCGAAAAACATATTCCCAGTAAAATAAACATAAAAGCACAAAACTCGTTCAAATTTCTTGAAAATGCATGCTAAATTAAGAAAATGAACTAAGCTCAGGCAAAATTTAGAACATCAACAAATAACGATCACTTGTGTATCATTCAAATGACAAATTACAGGGCTAACCTTCAACAAGAACGACAAAAAGGAAGAAATCATCAGATATGAACAAATGGATGCAATTCATTCAGATTCGAATATAGATATGCTAAATAGAGCAACATGTACAATCATCAGATGTTTACATACAAACAAACACGATCCATCCAATTTTTTTTTTTTAATGGTGATAAATATAGCAAATGAATCATTGTCAAACAAAATGTAGAATAACCGATCACAATTTCCTCGTTCAAATGGCTTACCTTCAACAACAACAAAAAGAAGGGACGAAATCATCAGACATGTACTTATATATCTACAAAACAATGCGATTCATCCAAATTTCTTAAAAAAGGATGTTCAATTGAGGAAATGAACTAATTAATTAATGTAGACAAAATCTGAACTAGTTAATGTAGAAAAAACCTAGAACGTCAACAAATAGCTGATCATAATTTCTTCGTTCAAACTGCTTAATCTTCAACAAAAACCACCAAAAACATGGGGCGAATTCGTCAGATACGCAGCTACACGCCCATAAATGAAGCAAATTGAGCAAACTTCTTGAAAAGGGGTGATCAACTGAGCAAATGAACTAATGCCAGATACAATCAAGAACATCTAACAAATAACTGATCACGGTTTCATCCTAAAAAAATGGAGCAAATTACTAGGATTTACCTTCGACAGCAGCAGCAAAACGAGAAGAAATCATCCGATATCAGATCCGTTGGGCGACCAATACGACGACAAGGGAGGCAGCCCTGATCAAACAAAGAGCAATTAGTCGACGTCATGATGACAATCAAGAACACCTTCCCAACTAAGCTGCAAGGAGGGGACAAAAAACAGGTCAAGATAGACAGCGAACAGGCTCCTTACGACTCGCCGGGAAATGGGATGTGGAGAGGAGGAGGCGGCGCCGGCAGCGGACGGGCGGCGGCGGAGGCGGCGCCGGCAGCGGACGGGCGGCGGCGGCGGCGGCGGGAGTGGACGGAGTGAAGAAGGAGAGCGGTCCGGCCGAGGCGGGTAAGTAGACACGGCGCGGATCTGCACTTGGGTAATCGGGTTATTGATAATTGGAAGTTCGTTATTTTGCTAATTTTTGTCTTTATGTCTATGGTGCTAAACGAACGAGAAAGTATATGAGCTCGGCTCGAATAGTTTGAAGTTCGTTCAAACTCGACTCAAGATCGAATGAGTTTTGAATATATATGTTCGAACTCGACTCGAATATTTTTTAAGTGTTCGAGCTCGAGTTCTCGTTTAACTCAATTAAAAAAATGAAGTTGAGGTCAAGGACTTGATTACTTATCATCTTAATTATCTCACCTTTTTGTTATTATATTGTATA
>JAVDBV010047702.1:2985-26670 GCA_032619315.1 Piper longum
CCCCCCCCCCCCCCCCCCCCCCCCCGGTTTGGTGCAATATAAATTTATTATTTTTTCCTTTTAGATCCGTTTTTTGTTTTTTACCATCTAAAACTCTCCACCTTTCTTGTGATATCTTCCTAATAAATCACGGTGCATAACATTTCTTCTCTAAGGCATTCACTGCTTTTTTTTTTTTTGCTATGTACACTGTGCATCAATCCATTTGTGCACCATTTAGGCTTTGTTCAATGAAGTGTGATCTCCTGTCACAGGGCCTTGCCAAATTTTTAAGTATGTTGCATTCACTTGGAACAAAGAATCTCCATCAATTGTTGACAATTCATAACATCCTTTATCAATATCTTGCTTTAACACGTAGGGCCCTTCCCATGATGGGGAAAATTTGGACATTGGAAACTTGGTCGTAACTTCACAGGTGTTGCATAATACTAACATTCCAGGGCTGAACTTGCAGGGAATGTCTTGGTTGTACTTCCTTGTTATTGCTTCATGATATCTTTTCAACTTTTCCTTTGCAGCATGACAACACTTGTCAATCACTTTGAGGGATGCAATTCTATTTGCTACATTCTCCGCCTACTCTGGTGATAAATGTGAAGTAGTGGCCATCCTTAGTGCAGGTAACTCCACTTCTAAAAGCAAAATAGCTTCCGTCCCATACACTTACAAAAAAGGTGTAACTCCGGTACTCACACGTGTGGAAGTACAATATGACCATAATACACGTCTACATGCCAATCGCGTTGATTATTTGCCACCATCTTCCGCGGCATTTGTTTTAAAATCTTGTTGAAAGATTCCACTTGTCCATTAGATTGCGGGTTGTATGATGATGATTGTATCATTTCAAATTTGTGTTGTTCGGCTAAGTCTACCACTTGCTATCCCATGAAGAGCATGCCATTATCTGTACTAAGCTTCTGGGGAACTCAGAACCAATAAATAATATTTTCTTTGATGAGTTGAGCAACACACTCTCCTTTTTGTTTCCTTGTCAGTATTGCTTCACCCAATTTAGAAAAATACTCAATCAACGTTAAGATGAACTTATGACCCTTTGACAATAACGGATGGATGGGACCAATAAATCAAGCCCCCAAATCTGAAATGGTTAATAAGTACCAATTGGGTGCAACGGTTCTGGCGGAATATGCTTCAAAGGTGCATGCATCTGACACTTCTCACATGACCGAGAAAATCCATGCAATCCTTATACATTATTGGCCAAAAGTATCTGATGCAAAGCAAATAGTGATGCAACCTTCTTCCACGTTGGTGCTCTCCACAAGTCCCTTCGTGCACGTCTCTCATTGCCTTCAAACTTTTTTCCCTGGTCAAACACCGTATTAAAACTCCATCAAATCCTTAGTGATACAATAATTCTCCTTCAATGAGATGACTTGAAGTAATTTTTCGCACCTCATGAGCCTTGTATCAATCACTAGTTAGCTAGTTGCGTGCTAAAAAGTTGATGATATCTCCATACCAATCCTCAAACTCCTCTAGTGTAAAGCTTTCAACTACAACACTTGACTATAAGACTGAACCAGCAGGCATATCATGACGAGCAAACCCAATAATTGGCACTATGACTTCTCCTTTAGCGATTAATCTTGATCCCAGTACGGCGAGTGCATTTGACAAGCAATTTGTAGAGCGAGGGATGTGTTCAAACATAAATTCTTTGAAATTCTTCAATAATTGCATTAAACGCGCCTTGCACATTACCAAATGTGCTTCTTTAACTTCACAATTCTTTGCGACTTGTTGGATCACCAATAATGAGTCACCTCGAACTAGCAAGTATTCCACTTTCAAATCCTTTGCAAGCAACAATCCAAGCAAAATTGGTTCATATTCTATGCTGTTGTTGGTACAAAAATATGCCAAATTGTAAACATGTAAATGCATCTTCCCTCAATGTTCTACTAAGACAACCCCAGCTCCTCCAATGGGTCCTGCTCCTCCGCGCATTTCTACAGTTGCTTCATAAAAATACAAAGTCCACTTTATTAGTTCCTTATCCATGTTGAACTTGACTTCTTCTTGTTTCTTCTCAGATGATAGAGCCCAATGGTTAGAGAGTACTTTGGCAATTGCTTGACCCTTCACTACTTTTTGTGTGACACACTTGATGTCAAACTCCATTAACTTCCAAAGCCATCTTGCTGCTCTTCCCGACAAGGCTAGTTGATTGAGCAGGTGTCGAACAGGATTGTCATGTACTACCAAATGTACTTCATGTGTAAGAAAGTAATGTCACAATTTTTGCGAAGCAAATACCAAGGCTAAACATGCTTTCTCTATCTTTGTGTACCATTGTTCAATTGAAGTCATAGCTCTAATTAAGTAATGCACGGGTTGTTCTTTCCCAAGGTCGTCAGCTTGGGCTAAGACCACTGAGAATGTTGTTTATGTGTGAGAAATATATAAGATGAGTAGTCTATCTAGCACTTGAGCAAGTAAAGTAGGACGCCTTAGCAATCCTGTCTTTATCTCCTCGAAGGCTCACTCACACGCTTCCCCCACTCAAACTTGTTACCTTTCTTCAACAATTGAGTGAGTGGCAAATTTTTTTACGACAAGTCTGGGATAAACCTCTAAATGTAATTGATCTTTCCCATGAAGCTTTGCAATTGACACAAAGATGTAGGTGGACTCATATCCCTAATAGCTTGAATTTTGGCAGGGTCAACTTGGATTCCTCGCTTGTGTACCAAAAATCTAAGAAATTGACCTGACGAAACACCAAAAGCACATTTTTATGGATTCAACTTCAAGTTATTTACTCTACACCAGTGAACTACCTTCCACAATTTTTTGCAATGATCACTTGTTGCTTTTAACTTCACAATTATGTCGCCAACATAATCCGTCATTTCCATATAACATGTCTACAAAAATATATTGGATCACCTGTTGATAAGTAGCTCCTACATTCTTCAAACCAAACGGCATTACCGTATAGCAATAGACTCGAACAGGTGTGTAGAAAGCTGTATTTTCTTCATCTTTGGCTGCCATATGAATTTGATTGTAGCCACCAAATCCATCCATGAAAGAAAACATCTGACAACCAACTACATTGTCAAGTAAAATATTAGGGATCGGTAAAGGAAATGCATCTTTGGGACATGCATTGTTGAGATCTTGGAAATCCACGCAAATCCTCATGTAACCATTCTTCTTCTTTACTGGGACTACATTTGCCAACCATTCTTGGTAGTTGACTTCACGAATGAAGTTTGTCTTCTTCAACTTCTCTATTTCTATTGCGATCATGGCCTTGATCAGTGGACTAAAATTTCTTCTCGCTTGAACAACTGGATGTACCCTTGGCTTAACTTCAAGGTTGTGTATTGCTTCGGATGACAAACCTAGTATTTCATCATATAACCATGCAAAACAATCCTTATAACTTCTAAGTACATCAATGAGTTGTCGCTTCTCCATTTCTTCCAAACCTAATCCAAGAAAAGTTGGACGGGGCACTAGATAAGTTCCCAAATTGATTTCCAGAAGTTGTTCAACTATTAAAGTAATTCCATCTTCAAAATGACTCGGTGCTTGTAGCATTTCTTGATCTTGTAGTCCCTCTTCATGCGATATTGCTCCCAAAAACCATGTTCACATTGATCCTTCATTTTCACTTGATATGCAATAAGGAAATAATTCCTACATGATCAAATCTTCCGGTTACAAGGTTATGATCTCAAATTCATCAAATGAATTGGATTCTTTTTCTTCCAAGTAAATGACCGGGCATGGGTCAAGTGTAATTACTTCCTTCTAACAAAAGTTTGTCATTGCCATTTCCCATTGTCCTAATACCATGGCGGCATCCTCAATTACCATGTAATCTATCTCTTCTTGACATTGCACTTCTTGGAGCAGTGGCATTTCTTTAATTTTTGCTTTGGTTATCCTGAATGCACTATTACCTTTAAAGGTACTAATGAAGCTTCCGGTCCTAGTAAAATTGCTGGTGCCGATGGAACTAACAACTTGTGTAACTTTGCTACTTTAGGAGGCTTCAGTGGAGGATAATTAGCTATTGGTTTAATAAAGTCTAGTAAATCAAGTATAGCAGGATAGACATGACTAGACGGTTGTGCTCGAGCCAACTTCAGGATATTTCCCTCCATGAAGAATGTGTCATTCACAAAGTGCACTTCTTCAAGAGCAAATGGGTTTCACAGCCCCAGACTCAGATCTAACCTCCTTTACTATGTGCATCTTTTATGCATTGGTGCCACGAAGATGGTATGCATCGGTTGTCATGAATCCATGGTCACCCAAGAAGCATGTGCCTCATTGAATCAACTTCTAGAATGCGGAATATGTGTGGTAAACTAAAAGGACCAACAGAGATATGTAAACACACTATTCCCAATGACTCGCATGGTACATGAGACACTGAATTGATTGTAGTATCATCTGACATGGGGTTTTCCTTAGTAAAACCCAATTTAAATAACACATGAATAGGAAGAATGTTGATTGATGATCCTTGATCCATAAGAGCATGTCGAACAAGCTTGTTTCGGTGTTCCACACTAACAAACAATGGTCAATTGTGGTTGGGCTCAGGGTGACACAAATCGTCATTGGAGAAAGTAATGATTCTAGCTGACATTGGTAAAGTATCATTAGCATGTGGCAAAGATGGGTTAGTACGGGATCTTTTTTCCTTATTTACTTGAGTTAAAACAGGCAAAGGATGTCCCAAGTACTCTACATCTATGATGTAGTCTTTCATTCCACTTGAGTTCATAAAGAAACTATCTTCTCCATTTCTAATTGCAAATTTTGACAAAGCTCGTTCAACTGTAAACTGGGCAATAGGGGAGAAGTGCAACACGTCAAACATGTGCACTAAGTCGGGTATCTTTCTTAATTTTTTCACAATTGTCATTTGATCAGCTTCCTTTTTTAGTGTGGGAGGAGAGGAAACCTTCTTTCATTAAACTCAAAGGAGCCTCCTCCTTCTTACTTTCATTTCTTTCAGGTTACTTTTCCTTTTCCAACTTCGCTTCCTCATGCTCCTTCCTCTTGCTTAGTTCATCTTTTATTTTTCTTTATCTTGCATCTTCAATGGTGAGGTCAAATGACTTGCTATCATAACATTGGATGTTGGTGCCTTTTATGTTGTGGGAGCTTTATATTTGATTTCCCCTTTGATGAATAATTCTTGAATTTTCTGCATTATGTTCTAACATTTAACTGTTAGATGGCCAACCATTTGATGGTATCAGCAGAAATTATCTTTCTTCTCATCCTTCAGCTTTGGTAGATTCTTCAATGTCCATAATGTAATCTTTCCTTGCTTAACCAAAACATCGAACCACCTTTTGGTATCTCCAACGTTGAAGGTGTAATCCTCTATATTCCTCCATTCACGCCGTTGTCAGGGTGTAGCTTTTAGCTCTTTGTTGTTTCCTTTGTTGATTTTCCTGGCCTTGCTCGCTGAGTTAAGTGACAGCATTGGTTGATGCCTTAGCATTCTTCTAGAAAGCAAAAACCCTTCCAAGTTCCTCGAAGATCAACACCCTTTTAATAAGTTGTTCAAAAGTATTGCATTGTGTGCTACTTAAGAACCAAGTAGCCAGTCTGGCATTCATTGGACAAATCTTTACAAGTTCCTTAACAGGGGTCTCTTCCATATGAGATGTTAAGCTTCTAAACCTCTTCACATATGTTGCAAACTGCTCACCCGGTTCTCTCTGACACTGTCATAAATTTTCTAGCTTTATTGGGATTTCAATTGACTGAAAATGTTTTGTGAATTGTTCAACAAACTTATCCCATAAACTAATTGATACGGGAGGATGATTATTCAACCATCTTAAGGTGTTGTCATTAATGGATGCGGGAAATTACTGTGACTTTAACTTCTCATTTGTTGCAATTGCTCCACACTCAATCTCAAAGATTATAATGTGATCTCCAGGATTGCCATCTCTATTGAACTTTGTGAAGGTTGGGCGCTTGTATTTTTCTAGCAAAATTTTCTATGTAAACTTCATCAGCTAAGGGATGTAGACAACTTTATGGCTTCCCTTGGTTCTTTATCCTTACGCGCTATCAATGCGGCAATCAATGTGGCTTGCGCATCCATTGGAGTTTTCAATTCATCAAAGCGGGCATCTTGAACCGATATAGCCAGTGTAACCAGCACTACTAGAATAGTTGTAGGATAGGCTGATGGAGGATAAATAATTGGTAGTTGAGCTACTGTAACAAGAATTGATGGTTGAACCATTGAAACCAAAGGTGGCGTCGTTGGGATGGGCACTGTAAGAATCATGGAAAAAAAATTGTTATTTAAATTATGATTTTTGTAAGAATCGAAATTGGTGCTAAATACTATTTTTGTATAATCAATATGGGTAAATCGATATGATTGGTCATCAAGACTATTATTATCATTAGTCGACCAGTCATGGGTTGACCTAAGACCAAAATCCCCTGGTCTTGGGTGGGTGAAGACTTGGTGAGTGGGAGGAAAAGGGAGGATGAACCTTAGGGGGGGACAACCTGATGAATGAGAGGAAAATGGAGGATGATCATTAGCCAAGTGATACCAATTCATGTATGGGCGGTAGGGTGTGAGAATTTAATTAAGGGACTCGTTGAGTTGTATATATATAGTTGTGGAGATTGGGGAAAATCCTTTTCCCTAACCGTCCGCTCCTTCTTGTCTCCTCTCTGTCCCAGGCACCCACCTCATTGCTGAGTGAGTATCTCATCCCTCTTCTTATTTCTTTTCTATTAGGACTCTTGCATGCATGGTTTTGCTGGTAAGGATGTAGGGTCGATGACATTCTTCACACCTTCTTTGTTTTCCGCGTCTTTTTGGGAGAAGGTTGCATGCTGACCTGATCACCACTATCTCCTTCCCGTCTCCTCTATTTTTACTTGCTTTCGGCTTGTGTTTTGGAGTGTTTTCTACGGTGCCTTGTTATGTAGGCATGCAGTTCAGTCGATGTCTTCCAAATCAGGTCGTGCATGTAGCAACACCTGGTTTTTTTTGGAGACGTTGTTAAGTGTTTAAAATGTATAATATTTACCCATATTTTTAATGTTATTTTGTAAATCTTGCGTATAAATATTAATAATTAGGTGACATTTTAATTTATTTTTAGGTCATTAATATTTTATGAGATATGTTTAATTTTGGATTTTAATGTAGAAAACCATTGAAAACAAAGAAGCTTTGGAATTGTTGATCATGGTATTGGACCCCACCCGTTGATAGCTACAATTAACAAAGCTTGATGAGACATTTGAGTAGGTCGAACAGTTAGAGACTTGAGTGGACATCATAATTAATTAGACTACATCGATTTGTGAACACCCTCTTTGAAGTCATGTATCTAATGACCATCTTCTTTTCTATATAAAGGGATGGTCATTTGTTGTTGAGCATATCTCATCTCTTGGTTTAGGAGTCTACTAATAGAAATAGTTTAGTTCTTATAATTATTTTTCTTTTTATAATGAAAAGCAGTTTTTTCTTTATAGTGCTCTTTTCTTTTATGATGGAGTAATCCTTTCTTTCGTTCTAGAGAAGAATAGAACTTAATATGATTTAATTTGATTCATATCAGCCTCTTACCCTTTTATTCAATTGGATTGTTTGAATCATCATGTTCTTAATACTAAGAATAGAGTGATCACCTATTCTTAGAACATGAGATTTAATCAGATTTTGGGAGAAATTAATTAGATTATTCATTGATAATTCATCATATGGCGAGTCTTTTGACTTGTTTGTTGTTGTGGTCGGGAAATACACATCATTGTATGCGACTGTATGGCAAATCTTAATGCATTATTTTGTTGATTAATTGATTATCACCAAGAGGTAGAAATTGAGGCAAAATAATAGATGCACAAAGGAGGGAAGCCACCATGTCATATAATTATCCTAGGTTGGTAATTCGAGGGAATAGAAGATAAGAGTAAGATGTGATGATCATTAACTTCATGTTAAGGGAAATTCAACTCTAGAACGAGTTTTATATTAAACTAACAATCTCTTTTTATTACAGTTTTACTCTTAGTTCTATTTTCTATTATTAACGTGAGTAAATTGATCTCTCTGTGGGATGATACTTGGATATTTATCATTATATTACTTGTTCCGACCGTGTACACTTGCACGTCATTTAAATTATTCAAACAAGTTTTTGGCATCGATGCCAGAGAGATCGAATCTTCTTAGTTAATTTAGGATTAGAAGTTTTAGTATTTTTCTTTTCTTTTTAGGTTTATTGTGTGTTTTTTAAAAAAAAATATATATATATATATATATATATATACACTATATCATTATTTTCTTCCTTGTGTCATGTGTTTATGCATTGATTAGTACGGTCGCCCTTGTTTACTTGTGATCCAGAGATTGAAAGGACTTTGACAAATTTATGTGCTACTAGAAGAAGAGCACAAGAAGCTATAGAAGAAGAAGCCATGACCCACAACAACAAGAAATGCACCCAAGGAGTATTACCAGAGTTTTAGAATTAGATGCACTTACTACTTTATCTTCTTATGTCAATGTTTTAGCTAATCAAGTTCAAATTCTTAATATACAGGGATAGGTTAAAGCTGTGGCCAAGGTGTGAATGGTGTGGACAAGGACATTGTACAGGTCAATGTACAA
Organism: Piper longum; assembly: GCA_032619315.1. Lineage (NCBI taxonomy): Eukaryota > Viridiplantae > Streptophyta > Magnoliopsida > Piperales > Piperaceae > Piper > Piper longum. The sequence continues at coordinate 11,657 of JAVDBV010047702.1, forward strand.
CAGATCAAGTTAATTACGTAGGCAACTTTAATAGGAACAACAATCCCTTTTCCAATACCTACAATGCAGGCTGGTGCAATAACCCCAACTTTTTATGGAATAATTCTCCACAATTGACTGTTGTCCTCAATAATCCACCACCGCCATTCTAGACCTCCTTCACTTCCTTTTCAGCCACAACAATTAGAGTTGATCCAGATGTTTAATACTATGCAACAAATTTATCAGCAAACTATGCAACAATTCATGCAGAATCAAGAGCAGCAACAACAACAATTTATGCAACAAGTTTTGTTCCAATTAAACAAGGAGCCAAGTGAGCGACCCAAATGTTTACTTCCCAGCCAACTAGAACAACCAAGGAAAGATGGTCAAGAGCATTGCAAAGCTATTAGAACCCAGAGTGGTATTACTTTGCAAGAACCAGTTCAACCCAATGATATTAAGGAAAATAATGAAACGGCAAATAACGAAGATAAACCCAATATATTGGTTAGCTTACTTGGAAGCAAACAGGATCAGTTTAGTGATTCATTACATAAACTCATAAATTCTCTTTGTAAAGAAGATATTGATATGGATGAGATGTTTAAAATATTAGATTCGCAACCAATCTTGCCTAGGAGATTGAGAGTTATGGAACCCTTAGATCTATCATTCCACAAATTGCTGCCATCAGTTGAAGTACCACCTATTTTGGAGTTAATGCAACTTCCATAACATCTCAGGTATACTTTCTTAGGGCTTAATGACACTCTTCCTATTATTTTTTCGTTAGAGCTAACTCTATTGCATAAAGAGAAGCTGATTAGAATAATAAAAGATCACAAGTCAGCTACTGCTTGGACTATAGCATACATGAAAGGCATCTGGTATGGCTGGTGGTCTTTTTCTCCTCAGCAAACAGTTTTTCCACACAATGCAATTAAAATTAAGACTGAACAAGGGGATCAAATATTTAAAGTCAATGAAGGTAGACTGAAGCACTACTATGAAGGGGAGCAATGTTGGAAGTCCTCTATCACATTAAATAAAGAATGAGAAATTGGCGTCTGGCAATAGACGTTGAACCAAGTGCTTCTTGGGAGGTAACCCAAGAATGGGTCAAGTACAAATTCAGTTATTCATGATAATTATCCACCAACTAATTGGTTGAGGGAGTTCTCTTTCACTTCTATCTCTTTATTTTTATTTCTTTTAGTGTGGGGGATGCCTTAATTTTGTGCATATTGCTCATGCTTGATCCATGTTTAGATTTAAGATATGCATATATATAATAAAGTTAGAATAAAAAATTATTATGCAACAATTTATTAGTCTCTTGGTTCAATGATAGATACATGTGAATTAATCTTACCTTTCTTGGGAAAACTTGATTAATTGATATGAAGGATGAACTGAGTAAATAATTGCATTCGAGAGTTGGTTCTCTGCCATATATTATTTTCAAAATCCATTGGTTTAGATGATTTCAATGAATGTTTTGCATTAAGGATTATACATGATAGTGATGACTTTTAGAATTTGCCCTAGCACAAGATGAAGTAATGGGCTTCCATTGGTTTGAAAATAAAAAAAGTCACTAACCTCTATTAAAAAGAAAAAAAAAAAGAAAAAAAGAAGCAGGTTGCCAATGGTTAATCAAAGCAAAGTTAATTCTTATAACGGATCAACTTGCTACAATATTTAAGAAAGTTTGTGTCGTTTTGTTACAATGTTTGAGATTTTCTTATACATGTATGTCACGATTTGGAAAAGATTTTTAATGCTAGGGTGCACATAAGCCTCTACTTTGTTTTACCCTATTTATCCTATTTTTGTCCCCAGCCTTGGCCCCATTACAACCTATTAAGACCTATTGATTCCATTGAATTGGCATTGGCTACATTAGTGGAGATGGGAGAGAAAGGTAAACATATTTAAGCATGCGCTTAATTGTATTCTCTTGGTTGCATATGAGAATGATAAGCCAATGGACGAACTATCACACACACACACGGAGAGCCTTCTTTTGAGTGTGATTAATGAAAAGGAATTTTGGATTTGATTGACATCTTCTTGACTCTTGATGGTTTGATTAAGAATCATATGAAAACATAATGGGGACTAAGTATTTTTGTGTAGTAAAATTCTTTATGATATTTTTCTCGAGACGCTCAAAATTTGAAGTGTGGGGGTGTTAAGTGTTGAAAATATATAATATTTTCCCATATTTTTAATGTGATTTTGTAAATCTTACGTATAAATATTATTAAATAGGTGATATTTTACTTTATTTTTAGGTAATTAATATTTTATGAGATATGTTTAATTTTGGATTTTAATGAAGAAAACCATTGAAAATAAAGAAGCTTTGGAATTGTTGATCATGGTATTGGACCCCACCCATTGATGGCTATAATGAACAATGTTCGATGAGACATTTGAGTAGGTCGAAGAGTTAGAGACTTGAGTGGATATCATAATTAATTAAACTACATCAATTTGTGAACACCCTCTTTGAATTCATGCATCTAATGACCATCTTCTTTTCTATATAAAGGGGTGGTCATTTGTTGTTGAGCATATCTCATCTCCTGGCTTAGGAGTCTAGTAATAGAAATAGTTTAGTTTTTGTAATTATTTTTCTTTTTATAATGAAAAGTAGTTTCTTCTTTATAGTGCTCTTTTCTTTTATTATGGAGTAATCCTTTCTTTCGTTCTAGAGAAGAATGGAACTTAACATGGTTTAATTTGATTCATATCAGCCTCTTACTCTTTTATTCAATCAGATTGTTTGAATTATCATGTTCTTAACACTAATAATAGATTGATCTCCTATTTCTTAGATAATGAGATTTAATTAGATTTAAGGAGAAATTAATTAGATTATTCATTGATAATTCATCATATGACGAGTCTTTTGACTTGTTTGTCATTGTGGCCAGGAGATACACAACATCATTTGCGATTGTATGAAAAATCTTAATGCATTATTTTGTTGATAAAGCAATTATCACCGGGAGGTAGAAATTGACGCAAAATATGACATGGTGGCTCCCGTTCCTTCATGCATTAAGATAAGGCAAATAAAATTAATTATTGTACTAACAAGTTATAAGGTAGAAAATAGGCCATAAGTGTGGAACTTAAACGGCATAGTAAAATTAATAAAGTTTGAACCTTTATTGAGTTGAATGATTTGAATAAATTAAAGGAGTGTTGTCAACCCCTAAAGCAATAACAAGAGCAACCTAAGAACAAGAAGGCATCAGCTCCTATTCGCTTCCCGGCACCTACAAAATCGGTGGACAAAGGGAAGACGAAACTTTATGCAGTCAAAATCGAGGATGTTGAGGAGGATGACCACACAGTTCGAGGTAAAATTCTGATTCAAGGAGTTATGGTGGATGTTTTATTTGACTTAGGGTGTACACATTCATTCTTTTCATCCCGATTAATTAAGAGTTTTGGACTCTAAACATCTTCATTATCCAAGACTTATAGAATCACCACTGCAACTGGGGACATTTAAGTCACAACATTTAGAGTGACTAACCTATCCTTAGATATACAAATGTGTGGAATTTTATTGTGTATGGGATAAAACAGTTTGATGTACTGTTGGGAATGGACTCGTTGTCTACACACCAGGCTTTTCTAGACTATAAAGGGAAGAGAGTGGTGACAAAATCTTGTAATTTTGAGATTGGGGTCATTTTTCAAGGGTCATTGCATGATCCTTCTTGTATCTTGTCGATCAGTGAGGCAACCGAGTGGTCCGGTGGGAGTTGTCAAGCCTTTTTGGCTAACCTAGTGGAGTTTGAGTCCAAATTCAAAGATTTGTCCATTATTCCGGTGGTAGCAAAGTTTTCAGATGTATTCCCAGATGAACTTCTAGGGTTACCTCCTAACTAGGTAGTGGAGTTTGTCATTGACCTAACACCTAGAGTAACACAAATTTCTAAAGCACCATACCGCATTGCTCCAGCTAAACTCAAAGAGTTAAAGAGTCAACTAGAAGAGTTGTTGCAGGCAGGTTTCATCCGGCCAAGTACTTTACCCTGGGGAGCCCCTGTTCTTTTTGTAAAGAAGAAGGATGGCTCACTTCAACTGTGTATTGACTATAGCCAACTCAATCAAGTGAAAGTCAAGAATTGGTACCCCTTACTATGGATTTATGACTTATTTGATTAACTGAAAATAGCCGGAGTATTTTCTAAAATAGACTTGCGGTTCGGATATCACCAACTGCGAGTGAAAGAATCGGATATACAGAAATCAGCTTTCAGAACTCGGTATGGGCATTATGAGTTTTTGGTCATGCCGTTTGGTCTAACGAATGCACGAGCGGCCTTTATGTCACATATGAACATGGTATTCCATGCATACTTAGACAAGTTTATTATCGTATTTATGGATGACATTTTGGTCTATTTAAATAATGAGGAGGACCATGTGAAACACCTGTCCATTGCTCATCAAGTCCTAAGGGAAATCAACTGTTCGCCAAACTATCAAAGTGTGACTTTTGGCTGAAGAAGGTGAATTTCCTCAAACATATTATCTCAACGGTAGGAGTTGCAGTGGATCCATCAAAAGTGAAAGCAGTCACTGATTGGTCACAACCCAAGTCAGTCGCCAATATCCGAAGTTTTCTTGGGCTAGCAGGCTACTATTAGAAATTCATTAAAGATTTTTTCTTGGTGGCATTGCCAATAACTAAGCTCACACGTAAGGGAGCCAAGTTTGAATGGAGTAGCAAGTGTGAGGATGGTTTCCAATCTTTAAAGAAAAGTCTAACTACTCCACTAGTCTTGACCTTGCCAAATGGCAATGAAGGATTCGTGGTCTTTAGTGATGCATCCCTGGTAGGGTTAGGATGCGTCCTTATGCAAGATCATAAGGTGGTGGCTTATGCCTCTCGCCAATTGAAGATGCACGAACAAAATTATGCAACCCATGACTTGGAGCTGGGAGCAGTTATTTTTGCTTTGAAGATTTGGAGACACTACTTGTATGGAGCCCAGTTCAAAGTGTTCACTAACCACCAGAGTTTGAAGTATATCTTCACACAAAATGATCTTAATCTTCAACAAAGGCGGTGGATAGAATATTTGAAGGACTACGACTTCTAAATCTTAAACCATACGGGGAAAGCAAACCTTGTAGCTGACATATTGAGTCGGAAGGGCAAGGTTGACAAGGGTCAACAACTAGCTAGACTTTGGGCTATGTCAACGGAAGTGGTGGCCATCAACCCGGTGGAACAACTAACAGGATTATTGGAAAACTTGGTTATCTCCAATGAATTGGTGGACTGAGTTAAGCTAGCACAAATGGAAGATGAGGAGCTGAATGAGATGTTGGACAAAACTCCTGACATGGTAGTTGATTCCAACATCGTAATCAGATTTAGAGGGAGGTTGTGTGTACACAACGATGATGCACTGAGGCAGAATATCTTAGAAGAGGCTCATCGGTCAAAGTTCTCAATACACCCTAGTATTACAAAGATGTACAAGTACTTAAAACGAACTTACTGGTGGATTGGTATGAAGAGAGATGGGGTGGGTTTTGTTTCTAAGTGTGAGACGTGCCAACTGATCAAAGACCAACATCATCTACCCGGTGGATTATTACAATCTTTAGAAATACCTACCAGGAAATGGGAGTGTGTCATATGTGATTTATTACTAAACTCCCAAGGACTCTGAAAAGGCATCACTCTATATAGGTGGTTGTGGACCATCTGACTAAGGCAGCTCATTTCATCCCCACAAAATCAATAAGGACCACGGAATACCTACCAGAATTGTATGTCAATAACATTGTCAAGCTGCATGGGATTCCAAAGGAGATAGTTTCTGACAGAGATCCCCTATTCACTTCACATTTCTGGGAAGCCTTCCAAAAAGCTACGGGGACCCAAATCAAGCTAAGTACAACATATCATCCCCAAGCTGATGGTTAGAGTGAGAGGACCATACAAACTTTGGAGGATTTGTTAAGAGCTTGCATCCTTTACTGGGGAGGAGATTGGAAGAAATACTTAGCATTGGCTGAATTCACCATTAATAACTCTTATCAAGCCAGTATAGGAATGGTACCATTTGAAGCTTTATACGGTAGGCCCTGTAAATCTCCATCATGCTAGTTAGAGTCTACTGAGGCAGTTATAGTCGGGCCAGAGATGGTGAGAGAAGCCGCTGAAAAAGTGCAACTCATTCAGCAAAGGCTTAAGGCAGCTCAGGATTGACAGAAAAGTTATGCTGATACTTGAAGGAGGGACCTAGAGTTCCAAGTTGGGGAGTTTGTGTACCTGAAGACATCTCTTAGAAAGGGAGTGATCAGATATAGAACATTAGGGAAAGTTGAAGCCAAGATCCATAGGACCATTTCTAATCCTGGATCGAGTCAGAAATTGTGCATATAGATTAGCATTACCGCCAAGCCTCGATAACGTACACAATGTTTTTAATGTGTCAATGCTAAAGAAATATGTACGAGATGAGGATCTTATAATAACAAATTTTGCAGACTTAGAGCTGTAATCGGATTTAACCTATGAGGAAAAACCGATTCGCATCTTAGCAAGAGAAATTAAGACACTCTGGAATAAGGAAATTCCATTAGTAAAAGTATTATGGAGAAATCAGGGATGAGAGGAAGCTACATGGGAGACTGAACAAGAAATGGCCAGGAAATACCCTAACATGTTTATAACATAAACTTTTTGTAATTGTAGTAACATGAACTGATCCCGAAGATGTTCTTAATCATGATTGTCCTGTTAATGCTATAATATTTTGGGGACGATATATTTCAAAGTTGGGGAGATTAGGAAGACCCAAAAATATATATATATAATAAACAAATATTCGACACAATAGGATCAGACGATGGAAAATTAATATTTCCATTTAAATTAATTACCCACAACCCAGTTTACTCTTATTTACCCGGTTAAGTAAAATGTATCATTTACCCGTTTACCCGACTAAGTGAAATATGGGCGAAGTGTGTTTTAATATACCATAGCTGTCATTTCATTATATAAGGAGAAGAGGGGGCATCATTCACATTATTTTCCATCTGTCAGACGCTGGCTTCCTCCTTGGTCGGGTATTTTCCTTTCTTTCTCTTCTTAGTTTTCATGCATACATATGTAAAAAATGATAATAAGTTGATAATCATGGAAACTAAAATCTGAAATCAGCAAGAAAGAAAAGAATTAAACTAGAAAAAACTGGAAGTTCATCCATTAATGCAAATTGCTGCCACGCAGCAATTCATTGTCGTTTGTTGATCAATTATAGCAGCAACATCATGGCAATTGTGTCACAAATTCATGGCAGTGAACATGTTGACATGGGAGAGAATAACCCTACTCCCTCGACGTCCAAAAGAGGCTGATCCTTTGTGGTTGATGACGGCTTGAAGTAGTGAATCGAGTTGCAAGAAGTGATGAAGGAGGGTAGCACGTCCTGCTGGTTTGCAACAGCGGAGTGGCATTCTTTTTCTTTTTGGGTTGGGTCGTGGTGCAGGAAGGAAGGGAGTATTGGGGTGGTGGTGCTGGCCAAGTCGAAGTCGCCATGGGAGCAAGTCGGGGCCGCCATAGTAGCAGGTCGCTCTAATGACCCGCCATTTTTAACAATATTGTGGGTCTCGTTGGCCAGTTGTTACTCAAAATTTAACAAACCAACCCTGTAATGACCAGCCCTAACCGGACCAGATGTTACTTAATATGTGACATGAATAATATTAACGTGAATACTTTTAGCATTTCTAACTTAACAAAAGGGCAAATGTATCATATGGCAATGTATAGAATATCTATCCCACAGTCTCGGACCATTTCTCATAGCCACATTTATAACACAAATAAATATAAAGGAAGTCCACCTATTATCCATTTGACACCTGAGTTTGTAGAAGAACCAGCAAGCCGTCCTTTATCCTTTAGTTCTAAGCTGCTCACCTGCGGAGGCAATTCCACGTTAGTGATAAAACCACTAAGCCGTATAATTAAGGAAACAAGTCAAATATACTCCCTATTCCAAAGTATTTTTATTATGCAGGGATGCACTCCGCTACACTCCTATTATACGTGGAGGCATTCCGCTACACTTCTATTATACGGGGAGGCATTCCGCAACACTCCTATTATTATTTTCATTAAAATTGCGGCCCCATGTCAAACTGAGTCAATTTCTTAACCCTGATTACACATGGTGCATGATAGTCGAGTCTGGACTCAGGCCGACCAAGGCTGCCAGAAGGGAATATATAATATTTCAATAATTATACAGACCTGGTTAGCTTGTACGTAATCCCGCAGCTGCAATCAACGATCCAAATCTGAACGAGAATATAAAATTATACATGAGTATAATTTTATTCGCATAACAATGCATGCAACTAAATGATTAATATCTTTATCTTTATAACAATTCGACAATTTAATAAATATAATAATAATTAAATAATTAACAAAAATAATAATTACAGAAATTCATCATAACATCTAATCATGTTAAAATATGTGAATATTCATTTAAACTAATGTAAGGGTTTTCGAATTACTAAAAATGGTCGCAAAACGGCCGAAAACAGCCTGAACCGAGCTGAACTGGATCGAACTAAGCTGAGCTAGAATAAATTGAAAGCCCTGAACCAACCTGGTCTGGGTTAACCAAAAAATTGGATGGGTTGGATAGGCTGATGGACGTGGATATGGACAAGGACATGGTTGGTGGACTCGATTTGACCAAACAGGTGTGGTCGCAGACAGGCAGACAACGAACCGGGTAAACGGGTTGAGCTGAGCCCCCAGTTCCCGTCGCTAGAAAATGTCAACGACGGCGCGGCCGGTGTGATGCCGGTCGGAATCGACGGCCCACTCAACAATGAGTAGGTTGGTGGTGGTAGTCGGTGAAGTCCAGCATGTGGTTGGCCGAAAACGGCCGAAACAGTGAAAACCCGCAGCCGTGTAATTCTGCGTCGCCAGTGGCGATTGCGGCTATGACGAAGGTTGATGTCGGTCCCAAACTATAGATCTTGACGAGCGGAAGATGTTTGGGTGGTCAGATTGTCCGGTGGTGGCTTTCCGATGCCGGAAAATGGTCCAAAAGGCCACGGCGGCGGCAGAAACCGGCTCAAAAAACTCCCTCACCGGCAACGACTGTGGCTACGCTGGTAGTCGTGGGAGGTATGAATGGAAAGCCAGATGCGAGGTGGTTATGGGGGCGTTGGTCCCATGGCCAGAGACAAGATGGAGACTCGCCGACGGCGAGCCAAAGTGGCGGCGATTTTGACATAGTGCAATGGTGGAAGATCTAGATGTGGGAAGGGTAGATATCTAGTTTTTCTTTTCAGTTTAATTCTTTTCTTTTTTGTTTATTTTAGATTTTAGTTTTCACAATTGTCAAGTTTATTATAAAATCAACCTATGCATTCATGAAAATTAGGAACAAGAATAAAAGAGGAAAATACCTGAGCAAGGAAGAAGCCGGCGTCTGTCAGAAGGAGAAAATGAGAATGACGCCCCCTTCTCCTTATATAATGAAATGACAGCTAGGGTATGTTAAGACACCCTTTCGCTCGTATTTCACTTAATCGGTTAAATGGGTAATTGATATGGTTCACTTAACCGGTTAAATGATACTTAAATGGGTAAATAATACCTTACACTTGACCAGGTAATTAATAATTAACCGAGTGGCGGTTAAATAATTTAAATAGAAATATTAATTTTCCAACGTTCAGTCCTACCGCGTCGATTTTTTTTTCCAAGTCTTTACAATCACCCAACCTGAAAAGTACTTGGCTGGATGAAACCTTCATGCAACAACTCTTCTAGTTGACGTTTTAACTCTTTGAGTTCAGCTTGAGCCATGTGGTATGGTGCTTTAGAAATTTGTTTTACTCCAGGTGCTAGGGATATGACAAACTCTACTACCTGCTTAGGAGGTAACCCTAGAAGTTCATCTGGGAATACGTCTGGAAAATCTGATACCACCGGAATCATGGACAACTCTTTGGATTTAGACTCAGACTCCACTAGGTTAGTCAAAAAGGCTTCACTACCCTCACCGAACAACTCGGTTGCCTCACTAATAGACACAATACAAGAAGATAGATCATGCAATGACCCTTGGAAAATGATCCCCATCTCACAATTACAAAGTTTTGTCACTACTCTCTTCCCTTTACAATCAAGAAAAGCCTGGTGTGCAGACAACCAGTCCATTCCCAACAGTACATCAAATCCTTTTACCCCATACACGATAAAATTCCACACATAGGGTTTCCCTTGTATATCTAAGGATAGGTTAGTCACTCCTAACATTGTGACTTCAGGTCCCCAGTTGTAGTAGCGACTCTATAAGTCTTGGATAATGGAGATGTTTGGAGTCCTACACTCTTAACTAATAAAGGTGAAAGGAATGAATGTGTAACCCCGAATAAAATAAAACATCCACACTAACATTTTGAATCAAAACTTTACCTCGAACTGTGTGGTCATTCTCCTCAGCGTCCTCAATTTTGATAGCATATAGTTTCTCCTTCCCTTTGTCAACCAATTTTGCAGGTGCCAAATAGCGAATAGGAGCTGGAGCCTCTTCTTTCTCAGGCTGCTCTCGTTGTTGCTTCAAGGGCTGATGGCACTCCTTTTACATGTGACCCGTTCTTCCACAATTGTAGCACCGATTGGGCTCGTTGCATGGTCCTGAATGCATCTTGTTGCAATTTTTACATAGTCAATGCGGAATCTCCCGAAACTTCCTTTTGTGGTTCCCATCGATGTTCCTTTGATAGTTCTGCTACTAGTGTTCTGTGGACCAGTTTTTGCTACTACCCTAGTTGGCATTCCTATAGTGCATAGTAGCCTTCCCATTTTTCTGTGCACGGTCATGCTCGTACACCAATTCATGAGTAGTGGCTGCCTCAATCACTTCGGTTATAATGCCTCTTGGCGCTGTAGCAACCCTACTCCTCAATTCTAGCTTCAACCCCCAGAAGAATTTGTCTGCTTTAGCCTTATTAGTTGCCAAAATCCCAGGTGCAAAATGTTCCAACTGCAAAAAATTCTTGGCATATTCCTGGACTAAATCTTCCCTTTGGGCCAGAGTGGCGATTTCCAGTGCTTTCTTTTGGACAACAAACTCTAGAAAGTACTGTGCATTGAAAGCTGTTACAAATTCTGCCCATGAGATGGATGAGATCTCTCGGCGATAAAAGGTGATCTTTTCCATGGATTTCCACCTTTAAGATGCTTCCTCCGAAAGCATGCATGTTGCCAACCTCACTTGATGGCGATGTGGCACAGATAGAGCTCTAAACGCTTTTTCAGTAATATCTACCCAACTCTCTGCCTTCATTGGAACAGTACCTCCAATGAATACCTTAGATCTATTCTTCCGGAACTTTTCCACAGTATAACATCACTATCATCCACAGCTAGCGGCACTACTTATCGGCCTATTGGTGGCACTCGGTTTGGATGCGCCCCTCGCTCGCCTAGGTCAGCTAACCCTGTCTGCCCTTGGGCACTCCCCCGTTCACCATTTGGGCCTTACTAGGACCCGCTGCTGAGTTTAAGGCTCCATTCCTTGCTAAACCATATTCTGAACTACAGAATTTGTATTTTCTGAAGCCTGCGCTAGTCCCTGTATGGCCGTTAGAATCTGGCCCAACACATTCTCCATGTTCAGGTCTGGCTACGCAGATCAGCTTGACTGTCTATAGGTACTTGCCATTTGAAAGATCAAAAATTGTTCGGTAATGTCTCATTAATATGTTTTTTCCTTTTAAGTGATGACTTAGTCATGTTAGCGAAAGAATTTTTTAATTAATTAATAATATGTAACAACGGGAAAAGATAATGCCTAGACTTTTCAACAAGGTACTTGAGTCATAAGATGTGAGCTATTGGGAAACCGTGCTCTAATACCACCTGTAACGACCCACCACTTTTCACAATATTGTAGGCCTCGCTGGCTAGGTGTTACTCAAAATTTAACAAACCAACCCTATAACTACAAGCCTAACCAGACCGGGTGTTACTTAATATGTTACATGAATAATATTAATGTAAATAAGTCTAGCATTTCTAACTTAACAAAAGAGCAAATGTATCATATGGCAATGTATCGTATATCTATCCCACAGTCTCAAATCATTTCCCATAGCCACATTTATAACACAAAGAAATATAAAGGAAGTTCACTTATTATTCATTCGCCACCTGGGTTGGTAGAAGAACCACCCAGCCATCCTTTAATCTTTAGTTCCAAGCTTCTAACCTGCAGAGGCAATTACGCGTTAGTGATAAAACCATAAGCCGTACAATTAAGAAAACAAGTCAAATATAATCCCTATTCCAAAGTCTTTTTATATTGCAGGGAGGCACTCCGCTACACTCCTATTATACGGGGATGCATTCCGCTACACTCCTATTATACGGGGAGGCATTCCGCTACACTCCTATTATACAGGGAGGCATTCCGCTACACTCCTATTATTATTATGATTAACATTGTGGCCCCATGTCTAACTGAGTCAATTCCGTGATCCCGATTGCACACGGTGCATGGTGGTCGAATTTGGGCTCAGGCCGACCAGGGCTGCTAGAAAGGAATATACAATATTTCAATAATTATACAGACCTAGTTAGCTTGTACGTAATCCCGGAACTGCAATCAACAATACTAATCTGATTGAGAACATAAAATTATACATGAGGATAATTTTATTCGCATAACAATGCATGCAACTAAATGATTAATATCTTTATCTTTATAACAATTTGACAATTTAATAAATATAATAATAATTAAATAATTAAATAAAATAATAATTAAAGAAATACATCACAACATCTAATCATGTTAAACTATGTGAATATTCATAGAAACTAATAGAAGGGTTTTCGAATTACTAAAAATGGTCGCAAAACGGCCAAAAACTGCCTAAACCGAGCTGGACCGGATCAAACCAAGCTGAACCAGAATAAATTAAAAGTGCTGAACCAACCCGGTCTAGGTTAACCAAAAATTTTGATGGACGCGGATATAGACATGGACATGGCTGGTAGACTCGGTCTGGCCAAACAGATGTGGTTGCGGACAGGCAGACCACGAACTGGATAAATGGGCCGAGAAGAACCGCCGGTTCCCGTCGCTGGAAAACGTTGACAACAATGCGGCCGGTGTCGCTGCCAGTCGAAATCGACGGCCTACTCAACAATGAGTAGGTTGGTGGTGGTGGTGGTCGGTGAAGTCCAGCCGGTGGTTGGCCAGAAAACGGCGAAAACAGTGAAAATTGGCCATCATGCAAGTCCGCATCACATGTAGTGATTGTAGCCACGATGGAGGTCGATGTCGGTCCCAAACTGTAGATCTCAACAAGGGGAAGATGTTTGGGTGGTCGGATTGTTCGGTGGTGGCTCGCCGACACCAAAAAATAGTCCAAAAGGCCACGGCGGTGGCGGAAATCGGCTCCAAAAAATCCCTCACCGGCTGCGACTGTGGCGACGCCGGTAGTGGTGGGAGGTACGAATGGAAAGCCTGACACGAGGTGTTCATGGGGGCATCGATCCGGTGGCCGGAGACAAGATGGAGACTCGCCAACGGCGAGCCGAAGTGGCGGCAGCGTTAACATAATGAAATGGTGGAAGATCTAGATCTGGAAAGGGTAGACGTCTAGTTTTTCTTTTCAATTTAATTCTTTTTTTTATTTTAGATTTTAGTTTCCATGATTGTCAAGTTTATTATCAAATCAACCTATGCATGCATGAAAATTAGGAAGAAGAAGAAGAAAAGAGGAAAATACCCAAGCAAGGAGGAAGCCGGCATCTGTCAGAAGGAGAAAATGAGACCCCTTCTCCTTATATAATGATATGCAGCTAGGGTATGTTAAGATACCCTTTCACCCATACTTCACTTAACCGGTTAAACGGATAATTGATATAGTTCACTTAACCGGTTAAATGATACTTAACCGGGTAAATAATACCTTACACTTGACCGAGTAATTAATAATTAACAGGGTGGTAGTTAAATAATTTAAATAGAAATATTAATTTTCCAACGTTCGGTCCTATCGCGTCAATTTTGTTTTTTGTCGAGTCTTTACAGTCGGGACCGCCAAAGCAACAGGTCGGGGTCGCCATGGCTGCTGTTCTATTGCCATGTAGGGTGTAGTCCGATTCTCCATTGATAGCTGCCATAAAGCTTGGATGTAAAACCCACGATTCGAGTTAGGGTTTTATATTCAGAACCGGTCGGTTCGACCATTATTTTCGAATCGAGTATGTTTCAGAACATGTGTGTTGAGTCGATGCCGGTCGCGTGTATGAGCTATGAGGGGTCATGCGTACCCAAGTATATAATGATAACGTCATGATCACAGCTAAAAAAAAAAGAGTTATCAGCATGTATGAGAGTATGCAGCTTATTTTTTTTTTATATATAATGGATCGTATAATTAGTTTTAGTCCGTCTACCGCATTAGGACACATTATGGGCAGTTTTAGGTGGGTTGATAGTTGTAGAGCATATCATTATGATGTTTTCATATTTGTTTGATTTTATGAAATTTTTACCGATTTGTTTTAGAATTTATGGAGACCTAATTATTATTCTTAACTCGAGTCGGAGATGAGTCAAGCAATATTTACAAGTTTGCCATCCAACTTGTTTTTCACGACCCGAAACCTCCTCCTTCACTCAAACCCTAGCCGCTCCCATTGTGGCCGCCGCTGTCGCTACCGGCGCCCCCGACTACCGACTGACGCCGCCCCCTCCCACGATGGCGTCGTCGTGCCGCCTCGACCAGCCTCGACCCCCGTTTGGCCACCGCAACACCAGAATCGCCGCTCCTAGTGCCACGCCCGCTATGCGTTTGCATCGCCAATTCCGCCGCCGGCGACAGTCGTCGTTGCTGTCCAGTGGTCGCCTCAGCATCCATGACCCCCCAGCTACCTTCCCCAACCAGAGCGCCGCCGATCGCCGCTCAGGTCAGCTGGATCT
>JAVDBV010047703.1:0-27355 GCA_032619315.1 Piper longum
ATACGTTACAAACAAGTAGACATGATTGTAAAATACCATTATTCCCGCGGATAAAAGCATCCCCATATTTGTTTTTGAGCTGACCATTGACGTACTCTTCGGTTTGTTCCATGGCTATATTCATATATCCATCTAAACAAGCTAATATGCCTGCTCGTTTGGTATACAAAGGACACCATTAGCTGACTACACTCATACAATTTTCCACATCCTATTCTGACAGGATGGATGATAACATTCTAATCTCAACATTTACAGCCCGAGATGTAGAAACCATGAGCAAAAATATAAACCATAAATAAACAGCTTTAAGTCGTTTGAACAGAATGCACTCAAATGAATTGAATCAATTTTCCTGCTTGCATTCCATCATAGGCTTTGAAAACTATTAATCCAAGAAAGTTGACACTGTGCTATATTTTTCTTTGTCAGAAGTATCAACTTCACTTCTTTGCATAAAATGCTGCCAACAATCACGAATCAAGTAGATGATGCCTGCGGTATTTACTTCACATAACTTTTAGTGTTTAAAACATGAGACGAAGCACAGAAGATGTGTTTTAATTCGAGGTGTGATTTCAGTCTGCTTAAACTTTTCAAGAATTAGAACTAAAAGGAATGCCCAACCAGCCATACTGTCACATTTTAATCAGTAAGATAGCTGAGTTTTTGTTTGCATAAGTAGAATAGCTAATTTTAACAATTCATCTTTGGGTGGAGAAGGTCCATACATTCCCAAACCACTGAAGTTCTAACTTCAAGATCCAGTACCAATCTACCTCCACAAACAAATTTTGTACTTCTCATATCTACTCAGTGATTACATTTTTACTCTTATATTTTCATTTATATGTTTTTTTTTATTATTCAGTTCATACGTAACAAAAAAAAGTACACTAATCTCAAATCTACAGTTCTCCAATGCGAGAAAAAAAAAGGAACTAGCATTTTCACTGACACGGAAATGGCCTTGATGGATCAACGTTTGATAAGTGCACCACAAAGTTAACACCCAATAGAATTTTCAGATAAAATTAACATCAAAATAACAATTCATTGCAAAATCAGGATGTACGAGCCCAGGCAGATAAGCTAGATCATTATGAAAAATATTATTCCGTGTCAGATATCAGCCATGCACCAAGAAAAATAAACAAACACGCACAAATACAAAAAAAAATAAATTAAATCAAGCGCAGCAACAAAATCCAAAAATTTTCATAAGCACTTCTTCGATGGAAAAACAATTGCAACAAGTAATAAACGATGGAAAGGTAGAAATAAATAAAAAAGGAAGAAGAGGAAGACGAACCTCGGTAGTCGACGCCGGAGTTGAGCTTAACGACGACGGGGCGGCCTCGGATGGCCTTGAGGAAGTCGGAGGGGGTCTTGGCCGCAACTCCTGCCGCCTTCTCACTCATCTTCTTCCTTCCTCTCCTCTTCCCCTTCTCCCTCCCCGCCTTGCCGCTAGGGTTTAGTAGCCTCCCCGCGGTTGAACACCCACCACAAACAAGACGACCGCCAACGACCAGTGCCCGCGCCAGCCCTCCTCCTGTTTATTACCCGTTTATCCGTTTTCCTTGGACCCGAATCTTACGGCCGCTCCTTTTAGCGGCGCCATCCATGATCCATCCCGGGCTGGGCTTATCGGGAATTTAAACACGAACGAACGAATATAACGGCTGTTAGTGAACAGTGAGGCCCAATTGATTGGATTCATACATTAAAGAGATTTAAGGTGAATTTCACATTAGATTATATTATGTGTCAGCTATCTGTCTTGGGGGAAAAAAAATCTACTGTGTGTTTGCTTGATGCTGTTTTCTTATTATTAAATGCAAGCGAGAAATATTTGCTTCTCTCTCAATCCACGAGAGAGAGCTATGCTCGGGGAGAGGTATTAATTTTAATTATTAAATATAATGGTTTATGAAGAGATTATTAAATATAATAATGCCTTATATGTTTAGCATGTATGGGCCAAAATCGAACATTATTTGAGGACGGCAATAGTTTACTAATTGCCATATTCCGCAGACCGTCCTTGATGCGGGCAAATCGAGCGTCAATCGATCCACGTGGCAATTTTTGAATGGAAAAGTGAAAAAAAATTGATTAGGAGAGAGTCAAGGGTGGTTGATGAGGTAAATAATCGCAAAACGCCGATTAACACGTTGAGGGCCAAGGGGTTGATGAGGTAAATAATTGGAAATCAAGTGGCATTTATTGAAGGGATATACCGTCTTCCCCAATCTGTGCAGTTAGCTCGTTCGATCGCCATTTTCCGACCGCCCTCGCCGCCACCCTTTTCCCGGCGGCCGATGGGTAACGTCACCGGAAGGGAGGACGACGCCGGCGGCGGAAGCGGCGAAGACCCCGCCGCCGATTCCGACACCAATTCTGGATTTCTCGCCGACGGCGGCAATGGCAGTGGCAGCTTCGGCGGCACTCGCCATGGTCGCGCGGCATCTCTCGGGTACATGGGCGGTTCTCCGCCGGACAGCCCCGGCCGGTCCCGGTCTCCCCTCGTGTTCTCTCCACAGGTGCTTTTTTTTTGTTGATATTGGTAGATTGAAATTTGTGTTGTTTTTTTTTTATATAGTATATGTTGTTTTTTTTGTTGTTGGTGATGAGAAATCGCTAAAGTATAGTTGGTTTGTTGTTGATCTGTTCTTTGTTTGTGTATATTATTTGCTGTATTTTGAGGAGATCTGATGAATTTCAATATATGTTCTGCCAATTTGTGGCTGTTGAAGTGTATTATTGGCCGAGTCCTATTGTACAAATCTGTTAATTCTATTCTGTGCACATTTGATGATGGTTTTGTTGCATGCAATTATATTCTAATCAGCACTGGATGCGTGGCCAGCTGGCCAAAATTATGAGTTGAACTTTTTTTTAATCATCAGGATGATGCATTTCGGCCCTTTGGCATCGTGATTATCTTGTTCATACATGTTAACATTCTGATTAGCCAAAGCTAAAATATTATCTTCCTGACTTAACTAGAACGCTAGATTCTCTCTTTACAATTGCTTGATATTTGATTTCTCTGTTTGTTTATTTATTAAACTGGGATTCTTTTGTTTGCATATATGGCGAACCGACGAACTTTAATCCTTGCATATGTAGATTCCTGTTGCTCCTCTGCACAGGCCAGCAGATGTACCTCCAATGTTTAACGAAGTCTGGATGGAGGAACCCGGACTCTCCGAAGCACCACAAGAGGAAGGAATCCCTACTCTGATCACTTGGAATTATGGGGGCAATGAAGTACTGCTGGAGGGATCTTGGGATAATTGGGCTTTGAGGTTTATAGAATTCTCTCTCTATATATCTTGCTTTATTCCTTAACAAACAACACGAACTCCAACGTTACATTTTAAATGATATGAGTGTTGGT
Source organism: Piper longum (assembly GCA_032619315.1). Lineage (NCBI taxonomy): Eukaryota > Viridiplantae > Streptophyta > Magnoliopsida > Piperales > Piperaceae > Piper > Piper longum. Next base: position 3,404 of record JAVDBV010047703.1, read on the forward strand.
TCATTCTCCGTTATTTCTGTGTGACCTTTGTCTTCAGTGGTTAAGCCTTTAAGTACACAACACTAACTAGCTCGTAAATTTTTCTTTTATATGGATGAATGGGACTAGAATTATCATATTAGTTTTGGTGGTTAAGCCTTCTAAGGGCATGACTGTAAGTAGGTTGTAAAATTTTTGTTGTTTTTTTTAAAAAATTTCGTATTCTTTTATATGAATTAGTAGACGAGAATTTCCATTATTGCAATGAAATCTCTCTCTGGCACCGAATGATCTTCATGCTTTCAGCTCAATAGTTTTATGAAAAATTCAAAATATATGAGAATACTTACAGATATCTTTAGGTGAAGATGAATTTAATATTACTATTTTTATTATTATTATGATTAAAAATCGATTGTGGATGCCATATGAAAATGGATTCTTGTTTCTTGTTAGTGGAGAAATCACATTTTTGCTTCATTTGACTGATGAAGATTGGCTTCTATTGTTTCCTTGATTTATCAGGAGGGTCCTGCAAAGATCAGGCAAGGATTTCTCTATTATGATTGTTCTGCCTTCTGGAGTCTATGAATACAGGTTCATTGTGGATGGCGAATGGAAATACATTCCTGATCTTCCTCACTTGACAGATGAAGGAGGGAACACTAATAACCTTCTTGATGTTCATGTATGTATTCATTGGCTTGCACATATGTTACTTCTGTTATTCTATTATCTTCTAGGACTTATATTATTAAATATAGGTGTTTAAACAATCGTGCTGGTGGAGACAGGGATCTCAATGGGGGAATACACCTACAGCATTACCATTGTAGTTTTCTATTTTACCATAGTTCTTTCCTTCTCAATGTTTGAGTGAAAGGGAGAAGAAGCCACCCATACAGCTCCCATAAAAACCTTAGTTGAACTTTCCCATGTATCTTTGAAATTCAAGTTTTCAATTTATAGCCAACTTCTAATTTTTATCCATAAAATTTCTGGGGGATCTTCTATAAAATGGACCATATGTATCCTTAGGTTTTCTTATGTGGCCATTCCTGTCGGTTCAGTAATGTTTTTTGTGCTGAATACTTGATTGGAGTAGCCTAACAGTGGAAATTGTTAATTCATAGACAAATGTTACTCAACTTTAAAAGAACCTTCTTATTGGGACTATGTATATCCTCTAATTTATTGTGGCCTCTTTATTTGCAGGATTACGTACCTGAAAATTTAGAAAGTGTCTCAGAGTTTGAGGCTCCACCCTCACCAGACTCCAGTTACGGTCAGCCTTTTCCAGCAGATGAAGACTTCGCAAAGGAACCACCTGTTGTTCCTCCTCAGCTTCACATGACTGTTTTAGGAGTACAGGACACAGAAACTGCTGCCAAGCCCTATCATGTCGTCCTTAACCACCTGTTTATTGAAAAGGGATCTGCTCCTCAATCACTGGTTGGTCTTGGTACAACTTACCGGTTTCAGTCCAAGTACACAACTGTAGTTCTCTACAAACCTTTAAGAAAGTGATCCATGGTTATCACTATTGTACAGAAGGTTCTGTAGTGGCATGGCACATAGACCGCAGTCCTCACAACTTTCGGGTATCTTCTTGCTGAGAGCCTGTTTTACGAGTGTCACAGCAATGCAGCCTCTTGGTTTTCTGGACGTGAATGTACCGAAAAGAAAATTTTGCAATCTGGCCTTTCTTTTCTAACTTTTAAGGTGTGAAGGCTTACTGTTTTTAATTTTTAATTTTTTTGGGTTAAAAATCTTCATTTTTGGAGCTCATGTGCCCAACAATTTTTCTTCTACTTGTACAAGAAGATTTGTGCTTGCCAGTGATACGCGTAGGAGCAATTCGGCGCGCAACATCTGCCTGTGCTCTTGACTTTTATCTTAATGATCTTGACTTCTTAGACATCATCTTTCTAGACCATACTTGATGAATCTTGTTTATACAAGTCGCCTTGTTTTCTCCGCTGTGGATGAACTTTGTATCTTTACCGCATGATATTGTCCATTAGCTTTCTGTCTGTGTATGAGGTTGCTTCTGCTTCAATGTTAGAATGGAGGTTTTGTGAGCGGAGAAAACCTGTGTGCGACAACGGTCGTTCGCATTCTATGTTGTGTGTAGGCGTAGGAAGTATTTATTTCAGACGAAAACTGATTTTCTTTTTTTTATGCTGCTCACTCTCGGTTTGGTCCTACTCCTGGTTCATTTTGTTACTATAATGATGGGCTTGCGTACGTGGAAAAATCAATGCATGCATGATTAGTAAATGGGCCACCACCTCAAAATGCTTATCGAAAAAAAACTAAATCCATGAAATCGCCCAAGCATGTATTTTTTGTAAGATACAGATGGAGAAGAAAAATCAATGGTGGGCCTGTGAAGGCGGTGACTTGGGCCGTCCTCTAAAACGTAAAAAATTTAACAAAATTGGAGAAAGACTTGGCGTCCGGATTTCATGGTTCTTGGCTTGGATTGGATTTGGACCCAACGCTCTTATTATCTCTTCCCTCCACGACCTCCGACCCTCTTCTCCGACGAGACGCCGCCGTCCCCTCCGCCCTCCGATCGTCCTACCCTCCGGCCGACTTGCTGACCTTCCTCTCGCTGCCCGTGTGGGAGAAGAAATGGCGGATCAGCTGACCGACGACCAGATCTCCGAGTTCAAGGAGGCCTTCAGTCTTTTCGACAAGGACGGCGATGGTCTGCTTCTTCTTTGTTTCTTCTTCGTCATATGCTCTAGAAATGCCATTTTCCAATCAGATCTCGCACTTTGGCTTCTGGACGGGCGTTTTTTTTTCTTTTTTTTTTACACATCTACTTTTATCAGATTCGTAGCTGTGTTAAGGTTGTAAATCGTCCTTTAAAGAGCGGTTGAACTGCCGTCTGTTTCTGTTTGCTTTTGGACTCTGAGCACGACGCGTGATTGAAATGATTGTGTTTTGCTTAGTTGTTTATGCTGTCTGACGCTGGTGCTTCGTGCAATTCCTTCATCTGTCCTAATTGCCTGTTTTATGGGTTCGATTTTTCATGTTTTTGTTCGATTGTACGAGTGCGGCGAGTGGCTCGCTTATGGAAATCACTGTGTTCTGTTTTGTTTAGTCGTTTGTGCACTCTGATGCTTGGTGCTTCGTACAACATTAATAACCTGATCTGCTTGATTTGTTGCATATGGTGTGTGAGATCTGTACTAGCTGCTTGCGATCTTGTCATCATTTCTTGCTTAGTGACTATGATCAGTTTATATGTCTGTAGCCCGGTGAAGGGAGGAGGGATGTAAATATTCGCCCGTTACATTGCCTAATTCTTATTTTGCGTTCATTTCCTTTTTAATTTTGGGAAGAATGAGAATATTGGTATCAAGTCTTTACGCCATGTAAAGGATTTTGGTAGATTGTGTACTGTAGCTTTGCAGGCTGCGGTCTACAAGTATATGTTTGTTGATATGGTTTTCTGAGCTTACCATTTAATGCCTTTTTACATCTGAAAAATGTGCCGTCAACTAAATGAACAACTCAAAATTTCCTTCGGCGGACTTTGTCTACTGTGGATTTAGCCACTTGTTACACGCATTAAGTGTATGCCCCGACTTTCTCTGATTTTCAGTCATGCGTGAAGTACGTGTCTGAAAATTGGATGGGTAGCTGTCAACCCATTGGCCCCAATCTCGACTCCTTAGTGAATGATTTGAATGAGTCTAGACACAATGTCTTTTGTTTTTCTTTTTTTTTTTGTACTTATACTGTTGTCTTAGAAATTTCAAAGACATACTTCTAGATTCTCTGTTCAATGATGAATCCCTTTTGATCAATGTGTACTGGTTCTTACCGTGTTCTTTTTGCTGGAGTTACACAAGTGTTTGTAATTGCATTCTTTGTGTTAAGTTTTAATTGGCTTTAATTTATCTGATTTGAAATGGCCGGTTATGTTTCTCATTGCAAGCCACGTGTTGAACTTTGAATTTTCTTGGTTTCTATGATTATTTTTGTGGGCCATTTAGTTTTTATTTTTCTGTGTTTCAAATTATGTCAATAGCCAAGATGTTCAACATGGTTTGCATCGAAATTTGAATTGTAGGTTGTATCACTACCAAGGAATTGGGAACTGTTATGCGATCCCTTGGGCAGAACCCAACTGAGGCTGAGCTCCAGGACATGATTAATGAGGTGGATGCTGATGGAAATGGTACTATTGACTTTCCTGAGTTCCTGAACCTGATGGCACGTAAGATGAAAGATACTGATTCTGAGGAAGAGCTTAAGGAGGCATTCCGGGTGTTTGACAAAGACCAGAATGGTTTCATTTCTGCTGCTGAGCTACGCCATGTCATGACAAATCTAGGCGAGAAGCTCACTGATGAAGAAGTTGATGAAATGATTCGGGAAGCAGATGTTGATGGTGATGGACAGATCAACTACGATGAGTTTGTTAAAGTTATGATGGCCAAGTGAGGAGCCATTCCTTACTCTTAACTTATCGCATAAAGGGAAAAAAAAAGGAAGAAAAACCATTACGGCAGGGAAAATATTTATGATGCATTTCATTCATCTGGAACTATATTTTCAGGTTCCGAAGGTCTGAATTGGTTTGGAGTATGCCAATGCATGTCATCTCATGATTGCCTGTCTCTATCTGTTACTTTGCATTCTGCTGTGTTTTTTTTTTTGCTGACGTGTTTATTATCCCTTTTCGGATTGTTTTAAACTCAGTTCCTTTTAACTTAATATGAATTTTGGACACGGAATGACTCAGTTTATGTGGTGTTCGTATGGATGACAAAAATTTGTTCAACACACTCAGCTTTCCGTCCTGAATCTTGCCCTGGGGAGTCAATTTATGATGTCTGTGTTGTGTGTTATTCCTGCTCACGGTTATGACTTCTGCCCGAATTGCATGGGATGGTGTACCGTGTGCTTGACATCTTTATGTTACCCTCATCTTTGTTGGCTATTGTTATAGATGATCGTCATGGTATAGATGATGAGGGGGGCGGCTCTCGACTGGGTATAGATGGTGATCGAGGGTGTTATAAAGCCGACGTTCTTAGTTTTCACCGACCATCATGACTGGCTGATATCGTAAAGGATGTATACATTTTTTTTTTAATGAAAAAAAAAGAACTAGTGGTAGAACTTGGAATCCGTTTGTTATATATCAGCTGGCCATGGGCTCGTAGATACGTGCTTACAGTTAAACTCACCAAATAAGATCCTTTGAAAATGTGGGATGCTGCTAGCCACCCGTTGTCGAGGCTCAAAAAGTTGTGTACTAAACAGAGCGCCTTGCCGTTCCGCATATAAAAAGTTGGTCCAAATCGTCCAGAAGCGGAATCTGTAACGGGAGCATCAGATGCTCCAAACCTTTTGACCAATAAAGAGGATATCCCCATTCTTCTGATACACGCGTTATCTCCTCAAAAATTCGTCGCAGTGAAAACTAAAGAAGAAAACACTTTTAAGAGGCAGGATGAAATTGAATGCGCGGGTTTATCATTCTTTTAACAAAAATGGAGGCAATACATCATTCTCCTCGGTGGTGGAAGCGGGCTTCCTTCCTTCCTGGTGTTAGCTATTGTTTCCGTCCGTCTCCAACCATTTTGCGGTCATGCAATGCAACCTCCACGCCGAAACTTAAAACCGCCGCATAATAAGCCATTAGATAAGTGCCTGCTAAAAAGTAAAAAATTACCAAGTAAATTATTAAGTCTAACTTCTGTGATTATTTTACTGCACATATTAAACTCGATGTATTTTGTTGTCGTTTTTTGATTGATTCTGCTTTAGAACTCCACATAGGCTGATCAAGTAGGCTTTTATTTATGTTCAATTCTCAGAACCTACATGCGGCATCATATCATCTTTTCTAGCACAATGTTTCCGATATCGCCTCTACAACTCATTGGATCTATCTATATTTGATCTTTGCTGCGACTCCAATTGCAAAAGCTGCTTCGCTTTGGGCATCGAGCAGCTGTTAATGATTCAACCGTGGAAGACATTATGTAATCTTTGTTTGTCTTCTTTTTTTTCAGGAGGCAAGGATGGAGGAGAAGCACACTCAATCTCCTTCCTTCAAAGAGGGCACGAAGCGAACAGGCAAACGCTGTCTCATCCTCTAAAGATAGAAATCTAGAGCTCAGACTGCACAGGAATGGTATTTTAATCAGCAGCATAAGTATGCGAAAAGAATGTCCCTCGATTTATTTTACATGAAAATAAGGGGTTTTAGCTACATAACAAGTCCACAAGCAAGCAATTGGATATTCATCATGGATCTATGTATAAAAGTATATAAATCTGTTAAAAAAAAGGGTGAGAGACAATGCAAGAACAATATTATTCACAATTCCGGCCATTGTGTGTTCTCAAACCTATAGTAACTGAATGCGAAACAGCAACGAAACTAGATATGCTGTTGCAAACAGAAATTACATAAACAAAAAAACACTCAAAAGGAGAAGAAAAAGAACAATTTGTACTCTTAATTAAAGGAATGCAATCTTTTCTTCAGCTTTGCTCTTGCACGTCGTCTTCTGTCTTCCAAACAACATCTTTAAAGCTGATTGACAGTTTTTTATAAAACTGGGCATTAACAGGAAAGCATTGTGATACGAAACGAGCTTTTTTAGAGTATTTCATACATGCACATAGCTCGACTACAGAAGCAAAACAAATAATTCTTAACCATCACATATTCATTTCTTATAATGAAACTGGTTTGGCTATAATTTTGTATGTGCAAAATTTTAGTACGATTTCTCGTGTTTAAGGTTCTTCGGGTGAATCGATAAATGGAGTCTCATAACAAAAAATTTGGAATGAGGTACTGTATAAGAACTGTTACCTTAAGAGTATCTCCCTTGGCTTTCCGCACTTTGACCATATGGAGAGAAGGTGCCACTTGATATACCTGATAACATGAACGTCGAGATTGTAGCAGCGAGAATTTTAGATGAGTGATAATTGACATGTATTACTATTCTCAAACTTACTACCTGTGTGGCAACACTTAAGTTTCCTTTCCTTCCTGCTTTCAAATTTTCCAGCCTCATCTGACAGAACAAGGTTGATACATAAAACATTTGTGTTACGGTATCTATTTTTTGGTGCTAGTTTGGAAGAGTTGTGCTTGCTGTTTTTAGTTGCTTGCTACTCTTTCTTACCTTGTAATTTTTCTTATAAACATAACCAAGAGGTTTGGCAGCTTCTTCGATTTTTGTTAGGATCTCGTCAGCAGCACATCTTGAAGTGAATCTTGTTTCCCTCTTGAATTCCTGCTGCAGGAAAAAATCCGAGAAATGCAGGAAAATATCATGGGTGAAAAGCTATATAGAACAGTGGTTAATTATTTACAGTAATTGAACATAGTTAAAATGATATTTCTACAAAATGAACCTGCTCTTCAAACAAGTTGCTTAGATTCAATCCCTGCGACAACGAAATTAATTCAAAAGCATTCATTGCCGCCGGCCGTCCTTCCCTATTTTCCATTAAATGGTGTTCCTGCTCCAAGGTAACAAATTTATTACATGGTGTTCCTGCTCCAAGATAACAAATTTAAGTTTATGCTGAGTATGCCAAGAGCAAGTATTACTAGTCTGCCTTCTGTCGCCTTGAAGATCGCATCAATGTCATCAAGGTTGGTGGTGTGAATTTCCTCAAATACAGGCCGCTTGAACCCTTTTGTAAACCATTCATCCTCCAAAATTTCTGGGATGGTTATTCACTGCAAGTAAAAATCATTTTTACAGAAAGCTTCAAGAACATGCTAAAGCTGGTTCAGTTCCCATATCCATAGTTCGTCCATGGACATAATATATCACAAACTAAATAAAATATTGCACTAAGACCAAAGAGCTTAACACAATACTTGGAATCTGAAGCTAAAAATAAGAGGAAGACCAAAATTTGAGATTTACTTACAGTCATGGGATTTGGATCCATGATTCGTTTGATGAGTTTCGATGCAGCTAAAGAAAGCCAAGACGGGCAGGTGAACTGCCCAATTGAACTCTGCAAGCATGCGAATGTATGTGGAATGAATGGGAACCTTGAAAGAGTGGCTAGAAAACGGAGGGAATTTAGAACTATGGAAAGCACTGCTCACTTTTTTATACAGGTTCACAAGACTATAGTCATTGAAGGGCTAGTAACCAGCAAGCAATACAAATGAAATGACCCCACAAGACCACAAATCCGCGGTTGCTCCATCATAACCTCTGTATTTAAGCACCTAATCACAAAAAATATGTAAACCCGAAAATATGGTTGGTAAGTTCATACAGAATAAGCACCTCTGGAGCGACATAATTAGGAGTTCCACACGTTGTATGAAGTAATCCGTCACCCTGTAGCGCGGTGCCAGAACATTAGGCAAGGCCAACGTTTTCTTAGTCGATGTCTATGAAGTAGTTGTCACAATTGAAGAGAGAATGGAGAAAAGTGTCGCAAGAATTGGACCTTCAAACCTTTTGAGGTTTAAAGGTCAAATTACCCTGATTTGCAAGAAAGCGCAATGGCTGAATTTAACAGCTCAAACTACAATCTGGGAAAGCAATTACCCTGACTTGTTGTGACAATGCACTTAATCCAAAATCTGAAACTTTGAGGTTTCCACAGGCATCAAGCAACAAATTTTCTGGCTGCATTTAGGTAAGAAGAATCTAAACTGGCTTTTCACTCAACCCTAGAAAAGATGGTTTAACATGAGGAATATTGTGATAGTAAAAGCAAAGTACCTTCAAGTCACGGTGATATACACCTCTGCTATGACAATAATCAACCGCATTTATAAGCTGTTGGAAGTATCTTCTCGCTTCATCTTCTCTCATCCGCCCATGGTTAACTTTTCATTTAATACAAAGTCATAGGCAATCGGCTCATTTTTAACTGTTTCAAGTCCTACAATCTAGTGCTTCACTAGTGAACATGCAAAAACATAGTAATCATTAACGGAAATGAAGCAGAAAGGAGTGACACGAAAAGGAAAACAAAAGAGTTAAATTAGCTCACAATTTTGTCAAAAAGCTCCCCGCCTGTGACAAACTCTAGGATCATATAGATCTTCGTCTTGCTCCCCATTACCTGAAACAAATAGGTCAATTCGGACGCACAGAAAATTTATAGAGAGGATGCACTGAGATACAAAGATAACCTGCTTTTGGTGTCAAAATATAAGCTTTTTTCTCAATCGGCTTCATTGTTTAATTAGGATTACCTCATGCAGGCGAACCACATTAGGATGCTTGATCAGTTTCATTGTAGCAACTTCACGTTTTATCTGCATTCAATAAGCAAGAAACAGAAATTTTCAGATTGATTTCGTTAAGAGCCTGGTCTATGATAATTACAAAATAGTAATTGAATGGATGAAGAGGAATGAATAATGGAGACCTGCTCAACCAATTTGTGCTGGAGAACTTTGTCTTTGTCAAGAATCTTGAGAGCCGCATGTTCTCCAGTCTCCACATTTTCTGCAAACCTGACTGCAATATCTACCCACTCGACGCTTCGCCTTGGGTGCGCTCATCATCGAATCGATCTACCCTCACTGCAATCAACTAGTTTGTTGTAACAACTGTTCTAAATTAGATGACTTCCAAATCTTAAATCCCGCAAAATCTAGCATAGTAACGTTTAATTTCTTCCTCAAACAATGGCAACCAGTGGCGATGATTATATGTACCATTATGAGAGCGGCATTCCAGAAACATGTGAGAATGGTTTCAACAACAACATTGACTGTAAAAAACCAAATAATCATTTGAAGGAACTACATTAAGAGGAGTAATTTCCCAAAATTAAAGCAGAGCAATAACAACTAGCAATACCCCAAGCTGAGAAATCATTAATGATGTTCTTAAGGGAAAAAGCTTTTTGGATGGCAAATGATGTACAATTTGAGAGCTCTGTCCACACGACCCAGCTCATAGAAGAACTAGCATAGCCCCGAAGGTCAGAACCCTTCCTTCACAAGAACCCAATTTCCAGAAACCAGAACCCAATTGATGTTTTTACACGAAAAGCAAGATGATGCAAGCCAACAGAGAAAGCAGCGTGTATATATACATACAAGTGGTCAGTGGAAACTAGAGAGAGATGATATCAGGCTATGAGGCGTGACGACCGCTTCTGATCATCATGAGCAGAATTAGATTGAAAACAGCAGATGCAGGTGGATGTAGTGGGCAGTGGTATGGAGCTCCATTTCTCGTGACCTTCTATTTTGTAAACGTCATCATCCCTGATTTTGACAAGAATCCAACCAAGACAGAGTGGTCGGCGAACTGCACAAATGGTACGTCTTCAAAGATGTGTTGCTAATAGATACGTACGGTGTTTGATTCTTCCAGGAAGATGGTAATATCTAGTTTTAACGTAAAAAATGCCATGGTAACAGCGACATCATGACCGATCAGCAGGGATCTAATATGCGTTGTGGTTTGGTTCCTCGCCAAACAGCCATATTCCACGTGATTTGAGGGTTTCCATGCATGAAACGTATTTGCTTCTGCTGCTTTGTCCGCGTCTATCGGAAATTGGAATTCCTTTTTCATTACGGAAGTACGGAGACTAGTTTTCTTGAAGACTCGACAGGCTCGAAATAAGAACAGGACGGCTTTGCAAACTTTCATCGTCAATTCATGGCTATTCATTAATAGAAATTTGTGTCGGGAAAAGATGAATCTCATTTGTGTTTTCTGTGGCGGCACTTGCGTCCTTATCGGGAACCACATCACGGCGATGGTAAAGTGTTTTCACCACTATTGCCGCTAATTTGTATAGATTGAAGCGGCTAATTGTAATCGACGTAGAATGACCAGTTTTTCTAAAACAGCGAACCCAAGGTCACCGAGAAGACGGTAAAAAAAAAAAAAAAAGCATTAGGTGGATCTATTGCATTCTACACGTAGGAATTCTTCGACAAAGAAAGAAAAAATTAGTGGAATGATATATAGTTGTCAGTGGCCCTGTCACCTGTGGAAAAATAAGACCAGTGAGATCGACGGCCCGAGTCTTCTTCAGTATAGGAGTTAGTGTGAACCTCTGAATTAATATTTACACATACACTCCGTTTCTCATTCTCATTCACATTTCGTTTTCTAATGCAGTCAACAAAGGAAGCTAAACTAAAGCACATACTCCAATTCTCCCGTATCCCTCCGAAGGAGACGTAAATGTGCCCGAACTTCAGACTTTATTCATCGACCACATGTTTCGACTCAACTTGCGGAGAGAAGGTGAGAACACCACAAAGGTAACAACTAACCAATAGGTCTGATTTACAAGTCGCTTTGTGGTTGGCGGGGGGGAGAAATCAAAGAGGTCAGGAACTTGGCCTTTTCCATCCCATCTGATTGAAAGAGGCAGATCAGATGGCATCGTCCTAGTACGGCTTCTCGTGTTTAATGATCTTTTTTTTTTTTTTGTCGCCACCAGTCATTACACATCTAATGGCGCTAATGTTATTCACAATTATCTTATATTCTAGTAGTACTGATTTCTTGTGGAAAGATTTCTCAGAACACATTGTGGCGAAAGACGATCGAAGAAAAGACCAACAACATAGAAAATGAAAGGCCGGATAAGCAGAGTGGTTAATCTCATGCAAAAAGACAAACGGAGAATGCACCACCGCTGATATAACTTCAAAATGGTATAAAAAAAAAAAGCAAAAATTTTTGTTATTCACAGCTTCCTCACCTGTTGGAGCTTGAATTTTGAGCACGTAAACAAGAAACGAACTTCAAAAAAGTTTACACCAACCAAAATCAAACGTTCGCAATTTCGAACTCCCCAACAAGCCAAGGTACTTCTTGTCCCCCGATCACATGAATTAACCTATTCTGTTGGAAATTGTTTGGTAAAGAGACTGCAGCTGGGTATTCCACTTATCCATTGCATTATATTTTTTCATCCCCTTTGACCTAAAGAATTTCACAGTAAAATAAATAATTTATCAATGATTTAAGCTAAAAAAAATTATAACAGATTAAAATTTCAGTGAGGTTAACCTGTCACCACGCTCTAAAAGCCGATTCACTTGATCAATGTGTCCATGAATGCGGTTATCCAAGATCAGGGAAACAAGAAGCGACTCCACATCTTTCTCAGGCACATTAAGCTCCTGTTTTTTAAATTCAATTAGAAAACGACTTACTTGAAAGCTCAACACAGACATAAGCAAACCTAAACATAAAGTAAAAAACACTTATGACTCATCACCTTTGATATAAAAGGAATGCGAATTCTCGTGTAAGGTTTTATAAGCTTCAGCAAGACTTGAGTTCTAATATTTTTTAATAAATCTTCAATGTAATTGCGGATGAATGGGTCATCCATAATAGTTCTTCTATTACTCTGCATCAGCATTGCATAATATCAGCAAATTAGAAAAAAATGGAAAAGAAAATATTAAGATTTGAGATAAGTTTACACATGATAAAAACCTTTAAAATTTTCTCAAATTCCAAAATCTCATTTCTTTGATATGCAGCTATGAGATTTGTCATGGCCAAGATCTCTGGATCATTTTTGTATCTGCCACCCAAAACAGCTTTCTGTAACCAAAATCTTGATGGCTAGTGACATACTGCTTGAATTTATAGAATGATGTAACTTACGGTTTTGCCTCTTGTCCATCAAAAGGATTCACTTCAGATTCCATCAGCATGTTTGCCAGAACCAAGTACCTGTTAAATATGGATAATAGGCCACAGAGTGAGAAAATAAAACATGAGTGCTAAAAAATGTTGCTAATTGGCAATGCCATAAAAGAATTTGCAATTATCTTTTTTTGCAAATAACAACAACCCGTTCCTAGAAAGTCCATACTTAAGGCACTGAATCCGGCGCTGATTCCCAGCTTCATCATAATTTTTGAATGCTTCAAAGAAGTCAGTGGCTGCTTCTTCCCATTGGCGCTCAGCCATGTGCATCTTACCACCACATTCATGGATTATCCCCATGATTCGTGGATGGGGGATAGCAGATTTGATTGATAGTGCTTTCTGGTACAGTTGCTGTAATAACAAGCCATTAAAAAGGGAAACTTCATAAAAATGAGCATTGGGATCCGCAAAAAGGAATTGACAAAAAGGAAGTCTAGCAAAGTATGCACCCTTCATAAAGACATCAACAGGAATGACAAAGTACTTTTAATATTAGAGCTGAAAGAGAAGCAAAGACGGAAAAAAGCAAAAAAAAAAAAAAAAACCAAAGCAGTTCACCAAGAGGACTTGTAATTCAAATATCTAGCCCGACACATTAACTGAACTAGCTTTTCATATTTTTAATTCTAATAGAATAGAATACAAACCTTCAACTTTTTGTTATTCTTTGTTTCAGTGTACATCTGGATTTCAATAGCGTAAACTTCCAGAAGTTGTGTGCCTTTCTTCTGATCATCTGTTCCATCTTCTCTTCGGCAAGATTTGTGAAGCTCTTTTAAAATCTAAAAAGCAAAACACAAAAGCATATTCCTTAAAAATCAGTACATGAGTTTCCTTCAGATAAAGAAATTTGTTCAGAGAATGCATTGACTACCTTGTTCATCCGACCATATTCACCCATGTCAAACCATATTTTACATAATTTTAAGTTTGTCTTAAACCACAGTCTCTGCAAATGTACAAGTTAGTAGTAAGAGAGAGCCATATTTAAATAGAAAAGACCTGTGACTTCTGCAAATGGTAATTAGACCCTCAAACCTCGTTCTTTGCTTCTTCAAGAGCCTTCAAAGTTGTCTGATAAAACTCCTGAAGGAGATCAAAATTCTGACTTGCAGACCCAGAAATAAAGTCCATTATGTTGTTTATACACTTCTCACTGTAATTGCGCGTTACAGCTGATTTAATATATGTCAGCATTTCCCTGTAGGCTTCCATCATTTCTTTAAACTTCCCCAACCGGTAATAGAGCTTGACAGTTTGTTTCAGTGCTTTGAATCCCCTACAAGGACAAGATGTGTAAAAAACACAGAACAAAGTTAAATTCTTGCAGTTACTATCGACTGATCATATTTGAGGGCTAGGAAAAGTTTCAATAGTCAATCACCTATCATATAATAAATACATATCCAGTGCTCTCATAAAATCACATGCTAACAAGCAACCAGTGCTAAAATGACAGCAGAAGCAAACCTATTGTCAATCCTTATCTTTGGCCAAAAATAAAAAGCAAGATAAGTATACATAGCCACACATTTTCACGTAGGTAGCAGACCAAAAACTAATAAAAGCAGATGACTAAGTGCCACTGTCCATGGCTTGGATCAAGTCAAAATAGTCCCAAGTTCTAGGTTCCTTTTCACTATCTTTCTTAAGCCCAAAAAACGAGGAACGTGGAATAAATAACAATTTCAATGATAAAAACAATATTAATCATTCAAACTATCATGTTAAGTAACAAAACCTTAGATATCCTAAACGACCAGTAAATTTCAGAATCAAGTACAAAATAACCAGGCAGTTAAGGAAATCTACTTCTTCCAACTCAAACACGACCGTACACATGCCAAATAAGACTCATTACCTGACAAGTCAAAATGATGAGCAGTATATAAACTTCCCTATGTCAATTTTAGAAGGGCGGTCTCATTTCCAAACAAAAGAAGACAATACATGAAGCATATTTTAGGCTTACATATGTTCTCTGTGTTACATGTTTCCACAGTATCATATGACATTAATTACAGTTATGCAACCTAGAATTTTAGTGCTCACCACTCTGCTTTCTCAGGTTCCATTCGTACAACTTCATCAAAACCAGCAAGTGCCCCCTTTGGATCAGTTTCGACCATACCTGCACAGTCAATCATTTAAAAGTTCAACCAGTCTGAAGACTCAAGTCCTATAGCAATCACAAAGGAAAGACCAAGAGGGAGGATGGTGCACTTATATGTTATAATCCTCGTACTAGCATTTTGCCCACAATCAAGATAAAACATGAGAAACGGATTTACACAAGAAAAACCTCCCACAAAAGATGGCTTCTGCAAAGACTTTCTGTGGTTCTTTCCCATCAAATTCTCACTTTTGACAGTCTACAGAAGCAGATTATTATCTTTGCAAGTTCATCATCCTATAATAGCCTATTTTTTCAAAGTAATAGTGTTACTATTCTTCCTGTATTGATCAACTCACAAATTGCTTCTTCATAAGTCATGAGGAAGGCATAAGATGCCAACAACAGTAATGAAACCCAACGTGTTGATCCATGTAGAGAACTGCAGAATCAAATATTATGGTTTTCTAATTATAAATTCTAACATTTTTTTAACTCTTAGTGTGAAATTCAGGAGTCATAGAGTGTACGAACAGTATAAAGTCACCATCTAAGAACTGTCACCCAGCCTGTTCACAATGCAACTGAGTGTTCCAGGCCGTTAAGGCTTGTAAGTATCCGCATTTTGATACAATGAGGCAAATACGCAAGTGCAAAACTTGACTACGTTCAAAGTTCAAATAAACGCCAACCTTGAATAATGCCCGACAAATCAGCTGCTTCAAACAGAAGAACAATGAAGAAAGAGCTTGAATTAATGACTAAAAAAAAGGCGCCTCATAAGCTTACCTTTTGAGTTATAGTATTGATTCTCAATATCAACATCCTGCTCCTCAGGTTCCTCGTCCGAGTACTCGAAACCATAGTCCTCCATATCAGCATCTTAACAATGTGTAATAAAAATTAAACGAGACATCCACTCTTAACAAGTAACGAGCACACAAAGGCATACAGAAAGTAAGAACTTTCTCAGGAGGAGTACATTATCACCAAGCACATCCCAACAATCAAACGTATAATAATGCAAACAAAAAGAAACAAATAAAAGTCCCATAACAACTAGTGCCAAACCCTGTCAGAAAAAACCAAACAATATCGAGAACAATACGATACAATCGAGCAGTATCAGTAGCAGTACTTGCAAAAACCCTAAAAAATAGAAGAAGAATAAGGAACAAGAGGCGAAATAGCGACCAAAGTCCTTACCAGAACCCATGACTGCCTTCTCCGATTATACCGAGTCAAAAGTTCCCAAAAAAAATCGCAAGAAAAAGGGTGGGGGGAGGGGGTGAAATCGAATGGGGCAAGTTGTGGGAGGAAGGAGGAAACGAAAATGGCGGCGAAAGTGGCAGATTCGGGAACGGGGTTTCGTATTCCGGGGACGGACAAGGGGAGAGACGGCTTCGAGGAGGCTCAACTGTGTGTATACATCTTGCGGTATACAACTCCGACGGCACGAGGAAGAAGACGGGCGTGTCGTCCGTCCCACCCGGTAGAGCTGGACCTACCAAGCCCATATGTAAACATTTTTTTGTTGGTCCGGCCGGTTTTATGACGTTATATTGGATTTGAGGAGGATGATGGCGATAATAAGAATAATAATATACGTGTCTTGCTTTATATCTTAAATTTTCATCTTTTTTTTAAGGAAAATTGCCTACCTGCCTGCCTGCCTCTGTCTTGGTATGATTCGGGGCACAAGTCATAAACATGATTACATATTTACCTGTCATATATAACAAAATTAACCTTGATAACCTAAAATAATCATTTTATTTACCTGGCGCAAAATAGCAAGATGACACGTTCAAAATTAACGCCAGTATAATATTAACCATCTCGGCTGAATCCGATTATTATTTTCTTCTTTATTCAATGGGATAGTAGGGTAGGCACTATAAAGAAATTTTCATTGCTTACATTCCATTCATAATGATTTTGCCATTGATAAATGCAGTTATTGGCCAATCTTGTAAGGCTCCGTTTGTTTGGCATGAAAATAGTTCAAATAAATATATAATTTTACATGAAATATAAATACAATTGAATAAAATAATATAAAAAATTTAAAGATTTCCTTTACACGTTTGAATAGTAATAAAATAAAATATTTTTTTATGCATGTCTCTCTCAATTTTTTCTAATTTTTTTAATTTTATACAAGAAAAAATAATTTTATATAGTTTTATATGGACTTGCTTTGACTGATATTAGGACTTCTTTTGACTAAATTGTGCTCTACTGAACTCAATCGACCAACTTCTATTGTAATACGTAAAGTTTAACCATGTTTAATACTTTTTTTTATCGTAAGTTTAGACATGTACTACACAGTAGTATTCGTAAACCTTCACACTCCTCGAATTTGAGGAACTCAAAAGTGGAATTATTAAGATCCCGCAAGAATG
Organism: Piper longum; assembly: GCA_032619315.1. NCBI lineage: Eukaryota > Viridiplantae > Streptophyta > Magnoliopsida > Piperales > Piperaceae > Piper > Piper longum. Next base: position 20,584 of record JAVDBV010047703.1, read on the forward strand.
GAGTGAACGCTCGCGTGTTCCAAATTCGCTATCGACTGGCACGTGCCCGCTCGCGTAGCACGGTGGTCGAATTTCTCTCATTTAATCTTTCACCAAAAACACAAAAAATATATACATAAATTTAGGAAGAGAATTTAATAAAATACCATACAGGTAATTATGGTGGATCTTATTTTTAAAAACATAATCAAGTGATCTCATCCTCGATGATTATTAATCTCAGAAACCAATTCATTAAAATGGTCTCTATTTTAATTTACTTATAATTAGGCTACACACCAAACAACACAATGCTCATACCCCCGAATTAGGTAATACAACCCTTAAACCCCTCAAACAAGTCATTGTAGGTTATAAATGGGTCAAATTGGTCCATGAGTCACGCCTTCGCGCGGGCTTCTTTGCACCTTGGTGTGCCACTTACGTCCCCCACAGGAAAGCTTGCATTTGGGTGTCTTCTTTCTCATCCACAACCATTCTCTCTCTCTCTCTCTCTCTCTCTCCATGCAGTCTTTTGTTTTGTTGGTACCGCAGCTTTGGTCGATGTTCCCTTTCCTTGCTATGTTTATCTTGTCAATGCCGGGATCCGGTGATCGGACGTGGACCAACTCAACCTTCCTTCTAAACTTGTTTGTGAGGGATGCCGGAAGCGATTCGGAGTGCAGAGTACCGTCTACTTCGATCGCATCCTCCTCTTTGCACACTCTAACATCTTCAACACCTGACGATATCATGTCGAACTTAATGTTAGACACTACCACGTTTAGATTTCATCTTTTGATATATGTATGTGTATATATATATATACGTACACAGTATTGTAATGAATTTACACCAGCTCATGTTGCTTGATTATAATATTAATTCAACTCAAAACATGTTTACAATGGTAGAAAATTCACGCGTAGAAACTCCTAACTTAAAAGACTTTTAAAAGCCTTAATCAAAATCTGAAAAAATTAATTAGTATCAACTAAAGTAGACTTAAATCAATATAAGCCATTAGATTAGAAGAATGGTAGGATATTGATATATGAATGGTAAGATCTCTTTTTAGCTTATAAGGGTATATTCATATTAAATGATACTAATCAACCTCTTAAAATTTTTAGGTAAACTACATTGATTCTCTAAAACTATAAGGTTGTAACACAAACCTAAACTAATATGAATAGATGAATTACTCGTAAACTAGTGACATAATTTGGCAATATTTGACTGTTTTATATCTTGATAGATTGATCGCTAATATTATTATTAGAGGTCAACGACTTAACTGAAGTTTATCTCTGCAGGTTGACAAATTGAAGGTTGCTTTTTCTGCTACTTTTTTCAATAAAAGCAAGAGATCTTTTGCAGGCGGTATTCATCTGATGAGCGCCAAAATACACACAAAAAAAAAGGAAGGGATGAACATATGATATCTTTGGTCTTTTTGACAATTCTTGTAAACCTCAAGATACAGCCTTCGCAATGCAACCTTGTCCTCAGCACTACGGTGGTCGGCGGTGCCTGCATAATTTAGACCAAAATTGGAAGCAAACTGCATATACCATTTATAACATCAAAGCTGCAATAACTGATGAAAATCAGTCCAAATTAAACAGTGATGCTGCTGCAGCTAGTCGAAGATATATATGGTGTAAACGAAAAGCAGATGAGCACAACAATTAGAACCCATCATATACCATAACTATATATACATGGACAACCAATCAAGTCTCCACTTTTTACCGGCTCTATTTGTAAAGTCAGATTAGTGTCACTAGACAGCTTGGCAGTTCCTTCTTGATGATCTTCAACTGAATTTTCAGCAACCAGACGGCCGAAGCAGTTAGATTTAGGGTGTGACCTGGGGTTGGTGCTGGTAGGTGCAGCAATTGAGCTAGGCTTTTCTCTTTCCGGATCAACCTCTTTGAGTTTGATCTGCTTCTTTTTAACATGATGAAGACTCCAAGGTTCTTGGGTAGGAAACGTTTCAGGGCGGCAGTAGCCATTAATCATGTTACGGATATTGGGAAAAGCCATGGCCACTCAGGAGGCAATTTGCGAAGATAGGTGGTAATTGGAAGGCTTTGAGCATCTTGTTTGACAATATTCAACTAATCATCTGTTTGAAATATTTTCCCAATCAGTTTCCTATACATTTCTGAGTATTTCAAGGAAACCTATCGGGGGCCCATGGAGAAGTCGGCGCTCGACAGAGGTTGGGAGTTTAACATGAAGAACATTTCCAGTTACCTTGAATTCCACTCTCCTGGGACTGCACAACTGATACAAAGCACTTCGAGTATTAAAAAAAATGACCCACAAAGACCACGGTTTCTGGGTAGTTTATATGATGATGATGCATCTATTCATGCGACGAAGACTCTGCAAATTAAGAAATGAGTAGGGAGACATCAACTAAACTGGTCGATATAAAAAATTGATATCCCTGTAGTACTTGCTAAGCAAGAGCCTAAAGCGTTATAGTCATAAGGGCGAAATTGCTAGGAAACAAGCTGGTTGGGGGATGCTCAAGTATCGCGAGATCAAATGCTTACCTCACATGCAGAGCGATGTTGAGCGTACATTGAAGGTTATTCAACCAAATGACGCAAAAGCCTGATAAAAAAGGAAGACATGTTGGTTCAAAATAAAAAAAGGAAGACAGGCAAGTATTCATATACAAATTTTTTCTTACAACATGTCTTCCTTTTTTATCTCGTATCAATGTTGAATCAATGTTTGTAAATGAGACAACTCAGCTACTGACCATCTCTTGAATCTTGATTGATTAGTATATCATTTAATAGCTTATGGGTGAACCAATACAATATATCCCAGTTGGGAAATGAAATATAATTGGGCTGATTCTCCACATGTTGACTTCAACTCGGTGTACATTAATTTATAAGCTTGGTATGATTATTATTGACAAAATGAACACATTACAAGTAATCAACAATCAAACAAAACCATGGGACTGAGAAGTCCATTTCTGCTTCAACAACAGATTTCTACATTACTCACAACAAACAAAGATTTTTTTTCTTCTTTTATTTTCCATTTTTTTTGGTAGTTTCTAATGACATTGCATCCCTTGTGCAATCCCTAGTTTTGGTTGTGCGATTATTTATTTTAATTTTCTAATGACTTGCAAACTACTAGCACATTGGTGACTCTCGTATCACATAACAGGGCATGCACTGAAAAAATGACTCATATCACATAACATAACATCCTTCAACTATCGAAGGATGTGAGTTTTTCACGACTGGTGTGTTCCCTTTCGCCGTCGTCTGTCTTGCTAGTGTGCCTTTTGGGCTTGCTCATTTGTTGGTCTCCTTTGTCATCTTTAATCCCGTTTACAGAGGAAGGCTGAGGTTAGAGTGAGACGACCTCTACTTTCAGATCAAGTTTCTTCCTAAGGCAGGCTGGCGGCTCCTTGGTGTCCATGGTTCCTTGTACCTTAATGAGTTCCTCCTTAACGTTAATTGCTACATGCTGAACACCTGCCACGAGAAGTTATTCTTAGCCATTTGATGTTACGTTACTAAATGGTATGACTCATCTATAAATGAAAAACCTGATAAAGCATTGCAAATTGCAAATGTGAACCGCCTCATTTTGGTCAGCTCGTTGCTCTCCATATAATTGACATGGATTGATTATATTGCAAATCTTTTTAAACAATGGTGGTCGGGAAACTTTTATTCCATAAACATGAAGCAAAAAAATTGATTAAAGGTGTACCGAATTTCATAATCAAAGAATTAAAGAACCGATTTATCTCCAACACTTGTTTTCAATTACTAATGAAGAGTCTTTTTCATATAAAAACACTTATAAAGATGACGGGAGGACCAGTTTTTCACCCTCATACCGTGGGGTTACATAGACATACTACTATTCGTGTAATCGTCTCGTATAGATTTTTTATTCATAAATATTTATTAATTCATCTTTTATGATGTAGATCAACGTCTAACAATAGTAAATTATATATACTTAATATGAGTGGATAAATGTGATCTTCGCAAAAACTCAAAATGGTAACCACTGAAGAACAACTTGAAACGTCATCTATTAAGTTATAATTCCAATCTTGAATAATAATAAGAAAAAGAATTTCAATAGTAGATCAGCTCATCGAATGAGGATTAAAAATGGAGAGATTTGGATAAAAAAAAAGTATCTGCACCTTTGATTTTGAACAATGTTTTTGCCAACTTATCGATACAACCGTCACAGCAACAGTGAAGTTGTGTCTTCAGTACCACCTGTCTCATGGGTGAGACCTGCAAATGAGAAATGAAATGAGACATAATTGGTTGGGAGGATATGGAGTTGAAATTTGTGGTAGTACTTTGATGTTAGCTGTACCATGTATGAATCAGGATTGTGGATAGGAGTGATTGTGGTGCGAGAGTAGTCATTGATAATGTTGCGGAGGTTGGGAATCGCCATGAACGGCAAGGAGCAGGAAGGTGGGACGGGGACATCATCGTCATCAATTTTTTCCTTATTTTAGCTTCTTTTTTTTTTTATTATATGGAACGGAATTTGATCGAAGACCTTTCCAACCGGCCATCTGTTCGGATACCATCCGACGGTCCGGGAGCAAACCCTAGCTCCACCTCTTTACCAAAAAAACCCTATATAAGCCTCTTATGCACCCTAGGTCGACCTCTGCTGCTCGTGTCCCCCCATTGAGAAGGTCAGATCTCCTTCTTTATTCCCTTTTCTGTTTTCAATTTTCAGATCTAGTTTCTCATGTATGTATCATTTGTGCATTAATATCTGTTAATGCTTTAATTTGCGTTTTTTTGAGCTAATTTTCATGTTTGTTGGATAATTTTGATTGAATTGGATTACAGGCTGGTTATTTGCACTTTTGTATGATTGGTTTGTTGAATCGATATAGAACTGGTTAATTTTTATCCTTTTAATGATTCTGATGGCTAATTTGCAGTTGTGCAGGTTAATTTCCTGTTAAGATTAGTTTTGGTCTTAGTATGTGCCTTCTCCTGTTGTTTGTTGGTTTTTGTACGGTTCGGTTTATTGTGGGGATGTTGATGTGAGTTTGCTGTTGCGTTGGTTAGATGGTTTCACAGGCAATTTATGCACATGAACTAGTTAATATGGAGTGATTTGCATTAATTTGCTTAGCCTTTATGTGTCAGATCTGTTTCATTTTGTTAATATGTGCTTGTTACAGCGGGTCAATTGCTATGTACCTTTATTTTTTCTCTTCTTTCGTTGAAGATATTTGATGGTTCATCTGGTGTGTAGTCCAACTGTAATGATATGATTGTGTCCCACAAAGCAAGCTCTAATTTGTTCATTTTATTTGAACTGTCATCTGGAAATGGGAATTCATATTAATTGTCATCTGGATTTCCATGTCATATGTAGAAGTCATGAAGTTCTTGTTTAAGAAGTTGATAACTTGGGTCATATTGGTCAAATATTTCTGAGATAGGTGTGGAAGTTTAACAGACTTGGTTTGTACGGTCTTAAGGTGGTATGAAAAGGGTTCATCTTCAATGGTGATAGGGTCACAAGGGGTTCTTTTTCTTTGATTTATAGCTTAAGCAATTCTGAGATTTCTCCTTAGTTGGTATAATAGATTGACTTTTGCCTTTAAATGGGATGAATCCTCATCTTTAGATCGGTCATTACCATGTTCAGCAGTTTCTGTAGCTTCAAGCTTATTCATTCTTTCTTCCATAGTGGATAGTTTTACTTCAATGCTTGGCACTAGGTTCATCATTGCTTCTTCGGCTGAGATAGTCTGCAAGCATGTTGTCTATAAAATTGATTAATATAATATCAAAGTCAATTTGTTTATTGTTAATCACCAATCGACGTATTTCTTTTGTAGTTGTCGAGTCTTTTAATTTTGATTGTAACCAATACTATACTTGGCTATTATCAGTCCTTATTAAGAATCTTGTATTAAATAAATAAATTTTAAATGCTAATATTTCTTTATACACAGCGAATAAGTCTTTCCTGTATTGTAGTTTTGGTAATTCTTTACATAAATCTTTAATATTGATTAATTGTGTTTCATCTTTACTAGTCCATATAAACTCAACATCTTTTTGTAATTTCATTTGTAAAGGTAAAAGTTAAGTTGCCAAATGAGGTATATAATCTCGTACTTGATTAATCAAATCCTAAAAATCCTTATAAGATTTTCTTTGTCTCTATTATCGGTGGGTATTGTAATACTTTTGTTATAATATGTGATTGCATTTTTGCTCCGCCTTTGTCAATCTGTATTCCTAAAAATTCAATCTGTTTTGCAAATACTTCAATTTTTTTCACACTCAAATTAATTCTAGCATTCTGGATAGTTTCTATGAATTGCTGTAATAACTTGTAATGTTCTTCTTTTGTTTTTGTAAACAATAATATATCATCAATATATATAATAATATTAGGATTATCTTTGAAATATCTATCTATCCATAAAGGCTTAATAGCTTCTGGGTGGGTGCGTTTTTATATCCAAAGGTTAATTCATTTCATTCATAATATCCTTTTTGGTATTGTTAAGATTGTTAACGGTATTGATTCCTCACTTAACACTAAATACTCAAATCTTGATTTACAATCAAACTTGCTAAAATACTTCTATCCACAAATTTGTTGTAATCTAAATGTTTTATTTTGAATTAGATAATTATATATTATTGTTTTATCATTTAAATTCTTATAGACTATAAGCTTTTTGTGTTATTCCTCTCGTTCTCTAAATTTATATATATATATATATATA